>LPNX010364166.1:54562-150407 GCA_001517045.1 Pseudotsuga menziesii | reverse complement strand
GACAAGTCATATGGCCGCATCTCACTTAATGAAACCACAATTAGTTTCGAGGTCAAACTTATATCTCTCAATATATGCATTGAACATCTCAGTGATTGGTTTGGAAATTAATAAAAACAAAGGAATAATACATTCTTGTTGTATTTAGCGCCCTCTATCCTTTGACCTTAAATGGCATACACTCAATAAAATAGAATATACAGAACCTAATATATAAGAAGAACATGTATGGTGTTCAAGTCCATAATCTTCCTAATATATTCAACACAATCTATAACATTTCTTCACTCATAACATTTTTCAACCGTACTCTTCACCTGATTTGCACAACTTATTGGCGTTCTTCTTCATGGATTGAAAAGCATCAATCTTATAAGTCAAGACTTTTGTCTCTTATTCAACTATTTTGAGATGTAGATTCTCACAGTTTTGATGGCTTCATCAAATCTTTAAAAAAAACAAGAGAGCGCAAACCAAATGGAAATACGAACCATCTCTGACTTTGACTTTCATTCATACAGGAAACTTTTCTTTATTCCATATGAATTGTTCAGCGGCGATCATGGACATTCAACACTGCTCCATATATTCAAAACGCAGTAAATCTTTTATCTTTAACTCATATCACAGCCTTTTGGATCATTCATGCTCTGATACCACTGTTAAATCATTAAGAAAATAGGGAGCAAACAAGACTGAAAATATAACTGGCAGAAAAGGCTCACAAATTTGCTCCATTAATCAATAGTACACAATGGTACATATATAGTACATAATGTATAACTGACCTCTAACGGTATGACCGTTAGGATAGATAAGGAACTTAGATTAGAGCTTTCAACAGGTTGGATACCAACGGAGGATATCCACTGCAATCCTGATCATAATAAGGCAAGAATTGTCTTAGAATTTCATTGAGCGTGCCGTCGTCTGCTAGTTCGAGTATTCCTTTAGAAATGTCTTTCACCAGTTCATCATAGCAGGGATGAAACGCCTGCCAAGAAACAACCCATAGCCCATCAGTATATAAAAGATAAAAGAAAGACGAAAAGAAGATAAGACAATGGTCATTAATAATATTTTGCATTGATCGTTGACACTTTAAATTGAAATGAAATCATATGAATCACTTACAAAACCCCAGTTATGGGTGGTGAACGTTTGGCCCAGGAAGGTGATGCTGCTGCAATGATATTTTTCCATGACTGATAGCATGTACGGCCGTTCATTTATGATGGCACCTACCAGACTCTTAGACAAAGCTGTATAATATTCATTTTTTGTGTTTAGAGATTTTAGTCTCTCCTTAGGAATGTTTAAGTTGTCTATCAAATATTTTTCAACGAAGGATCCCGTCTGGAATCCAATTTTGTCCTGACTTACCACCAAACTATTGAGATCCTTAAAGGTTGGCTCTAAACCTGCAGAGGCTGTCAGAATAGCCGATAAATTTGCTGTATAGCAAGAATACAGAATTCCCGCAACAAGAAGCCCCGCTATGACCACTACTCACCCCAAAACTGTCTTAATTCCATTAGCTGATCACATCCAATATTATTCCGATAATAAGCTTTTATTAGTCTACACGTTTCTCCCACAGAAATAAGTAAATACTAAGGACAATCATAAAATCGTAGATATGGAAAAAGTGTGTAACTTACTCTGATTTGTGAAAAAACTGGAAAATCCTAACCTGCACACAGCAACATAGATTTTTATATTCATAACGACATTGATGTGAGAGTTGAGGATTTGATCCCTATATACATTGTTTTGATAATTGTATTACTGACAATTATGATTAGAGAGGCCACGGCCATTGAAGTTCTTTCTTACCATAATATGCTTCCACAGTGTTTGCTAGGGCTCGACCCTTCGAGCCGTCGATGCTTTCCGCGCTCTAATAGATAGATCGCCAACCCCACAGTAATGAAGAACGCAAGAGTTAGTAACCACATTCCACGGGTGAAAGGATCCAGGAAATCAAATCCAGGATGATCCCGTTTCAGGCTGACTGCTACCAATAGTCCAGAATCTATAAACGGTTGTGTAAATAGTACTTCTTTGGAACGGTTTGATGTGATGGTCACGTCTCCTATAACTGCGTCCAATTCCTGCATTAACATCCATAAAATAAAGACTGTCAATGTTTCACTGAAATGAAGACCGTCAATGTTTTAGATTCCTGCATTAATGTCGATAAAATAAAATAAAATAAAGACTGTCAATGTTTCAGAGAAATAAGACTATTAATGTTTTAGAGAAAGATAATATGGGTAGATTTTTGGGTGTCTTCTGTTAACTAGTTATTCCTAGATTTTTGTATATCTTCTCTTAAATCGTTCATTCCTTTCCTAAAAGTATGAACCTTCTTTAACCAAATAAACTAACAAAATTTGACTGTTGAGAAGCAGCAATTTTATATAAATACATATACCTTATTTATAATATTTCCAATAAGATCATTATCGTAGTTAGGCTCAATATGTCCATCTCCCACTGCCCTATATTGGAAGGAATAATCGAGCTTTTTCATGATCTTTTCAAAAAGTTTCACGCAGAATCCACCATAACTTTTGTTCGTCCCGTTAACAACCGAGATGAATTCAGTGAACTCCGTCCTCCAAGGCACACCTATTATCAATTCTGTTCTGTTGGGACAGCTCATAGAAGGAGATGGTGAGGGGGGATTTTGCAGTGCATGTATCGTATGCATGCAAGTCATAAAAAAAAGGAATGCAACCAGAGATCTCGAACATCCCACACCCGCCATGTGTTTACCAGAAAGATCCTCCAGCCAAGAATCAAATGTTCCAAATTAGTTTGGGATGGACCAGATCGAGCTTTCGCAAGTTGATATAACAAGACGCAGCACAGTCAGTATCAAAGTCAACCATGCAATCCAAGGAGTTTCGTTGACTTGTGAACTAATCTGAAAATTCAATGGTCCAGCTTCGTGGAACTATCCCGAAAAGTCAATGATGGACACCCCGAACGATGTGCAGGAGATGATTCTGTGAATGTTCGAGCGTCGTTGGGCTCACTTTGATGTGACTATTTTTTGTGAACTTACTTCATCGACGTCATTTGAAAGTTGAAAGCCTATATTTTAGATCGGATTGGTATGTATTTCAAATTTTCAAGCGTACTAGCCACATATGGGATTAGAAAAATAAGTACAATAGCAAAGCATCTATCTAGTCCTTGTCTTAGTATTTTTTTATTTTGTTTTATTGTTTAATTAATTAACATCAACATTAAATTATGATTGTGTTATAATTATATGTAAAAAAATTAATAAATAAGAAATCAATTTTAATATTAAAACATTATTAAAATTGTAAATTATACTTAATTTTAATATTATAACTTTATAAAAATTAAAAAGTATATTTTTAAATTTTATGTTTACATCATAGTAAATAAAAAAATTAAAACATGAAACTTTTAAATGAATATTAAATCTAAAATAATCAAATCAAATCAAATCTTGAGAAATTAAAGCATTTAAATTAAATAATGAGAAATTTCTAGGAAATTGAAAGTGTAAGTAGGGTGTCATCAATGAGCAATTCAAAACCAATCAATGCTGCTTTGGTATTCGTGAAATAATTACTATGTGTACCATTTTTTTTAACTATGTGGGAATTTTAGATTTTTTTTTCTAATAAAATAATTTTTTAAAACTAATTGTCACCTCCAACCAGGGTTATTTAATCAAATTAAAGCTTGCAGCCAATTATAAAATAGTAATTTTTAATTTCAAAAACTAAAAAACATATTTCATTATTTTAAAAAATAAAATTAATAAATAATTTTAACAAACATTATAAAGTAACTATAAAATTATTAAAATTAATAAAAAGTCAACGTAGTTTTGACAATTGATCCATTGCTATAATCCCTGCCTTAGCAGGGACTAATAAATCCTCATCAATCTTCTTTATGTTAAAAAATTAGTGAAGAAAATTATGAGAAGCTTCAACACTTGTGAAATACATTATTATTTTTATCTTGAAACTTTACTCGTGATATAAAATGCTATAGAACAATAACTCGACTTTTTTTGTATATTAATTCACAAATCAGTGCATATTAAATTATTTAAATTTGGATTCCGTAAGTATGTGAAATATATTAATTTGAGTTATATATATATATTAATGTTGAGTATTGCAAATTAAAAATAAATAAATAAAACATAAATTCATTTATATTTAAAAGATTGATTAATAAAAATTTATGCTATATATATTTTTAAATTTTTATATTGATAGATATTTATATCTTAAAATTTAAGGTGGACTAACTTTCATGTTTTTTCTCAATTGCATGAAGATTGATTTTATTTAAAAAATAAAAAAATAATTTGTATAACTATGCATGGATAACTGGTCGCTAATACATGAATAACAAGTAGCACTTAATTTGTGACCTATCACAAATTAAATAAAATAATCTAAATTAATTTTTAAACTAATTTATTTTATAAATTTATGTGACAAAATAAATAACTTTATTATGTATAGTGTTTACCGCCACAAGTCAAGTGAAATAATCTAAATTATTTGTTAAACTAATTTACTTAATAAGTTTAAATATAAATTTATGTGACAAATTAATTATTTTATTATTTATTGTATAATTTTGAATCATTATTTATTATGATGGCTATTAACATTCATTAACATTTTTTTTAATAATTCAACCTTTAAACAAGGTAAGGAATCACTTAGGCTTGTTTAGAATTTTATTTATGTTCTCAAAAAGTTTGAAGGCATCTTTATATTCTCATAGTTGTGTTGAGTTAAAAGGATAGGAAGGTCACTACTATAACACATATTTTGAAATTGTTTTATAAGAAGGTCATTAACCCTAATTTAGAAGATTAAAAGTATCTCACTTTAGCCTGAAGAAGAAAATAACATAGCCAAAATTAGTACCAACACTCATGAGTTGCATAATGAAACATGCTTTGGACAATTCCTAGAATCCATGGGCTAAAAGATTTGCCATCTCAATAAGGCTATGAGTGTGAGGATGAAAAACACTTTCTACTAGTATGCCCAATCTCAATTCCAAATCAAAATTATGGTAATTTAGGAACTCTCTTCTTAAAGTATTTTGGGCACACAATTAAAATTCTAAAGCAAACCAAGTAATTCCTTATTTTGTCCCCTAAGATTTAATAAAGCAAAATGGGGCGTGGACCATCATCATCATCCTAATCATGTAGAGCATTTTAAAATAAAGTGATTTTCATTTTCAACTCTATTAGTATTAAATTATATAATTCAAATTAAATTAGCATCTTTAATTTATTTTAATTTTTCTTTATTAAATTTTATTATTTAATATATTTTAATATTTTTATTTTTATTTTTCAAGTAATAGATTATAAAAATACTAATAATAAACTTCAAAATAATATAAAAACTTTCTCTTTTCTATTTAATTAGCAAATAAGATATTAAAATAAATAGAAAAACTTTCTCAAGTCATATTTAATAAATAAATGAAATATTAAAATAGAAATGGATAATATTTTACATTAATTACATATAACAAATAAAAATATCAAAATTACTTGAAGACTAAAAAATAATCTATAATATTAAAACACAACTTATATTTGAATAATAAATTCAACGCACATAGCTATATGATATGTCCTCAATTTTAAAATATATTTCACATAAATCATTTATCAATCATAAAACTCAGCACACAAGGTGATATTTACCCACCGTAAAAGTGTTCATCCAAATACATGTTAGCAAATGCTTTGAAAAGGATGTTCGCAGAATTGGAAATAAAATTCGAGAAGTTAGAATTGAAAGTGGTGAAAATGGAAGTAGCGGCGTCCTCGGTTTCTTCCTCTCACCATTGCAAGAAAGCTAATTGACTCTCAGTTCTTTAGGATGTTTCTTTTGGTTTTTCTGAATTAGTTTTGGTTGTTAATAGCATTTATTTAGAAGTTTTCTATCTCTCTTTGATAAATTATATGGGATGTAAAGGTTGCAATCCAAACTTTATAGGGATTGGCGTTGTCTGAACTATGATTGTCGCTTCCAAATGGGCACCTATGATGTATTGTGGCTCTGTTTTGGTGGTTGCACCACTTTTATATAAGTTCTTAAAAAAACATTTATTAACATTATTTTTAATATTTCAACCTTTTAACAAGGTAAGGAATTACTTGGGCTTGTTCAGAATTTTATTTACGTTCTCAAAATGTTTTAAGGCATCTTTAAATTGTCATAGTTGTGTTGAGTTAAAAGGATAGGAAGGTCATTATTATAACAAATGTTTTCAAACTGTTTTATAGGAAGGCTATTAACCCTAATTTAGAAGATTAAAAGTATTTCTCTTTAGGGTGAAGAAGAAAATAACATAGCCAAAATAAGTACTAACACTCATGAGTTGCATAATGAAACATGCTTTGGACAATTCCTAGAACTTCATGGGCTAAAAGGATTTGTCATCTCAATAAGGCTATAAGTGTGAGGATGAAAAGCACTTTCTGCTGTATGTCCAATCTCAATTCCAAATCAAAATTATGGTAATTTAGGAACTCTCTTCTTAAAGGTTTTTGGGCACACAATAAAATTCTAAAGCAAACCAAGTAGTTCTTTATTTGTCCCCTAAGATTTAATAAAGCAAAATAGGGCGTGGACCATCATCATCATCATAATCGTGTAAAGCATTTTAAAATAAAGTGGTTTTCATTTTCAACTCTATTAGTATCACAAAACTAAACAAATGGACTCTCCTTGCTTGCACTAGAGCACTTATAGATCAAAGGGGTTCCTCGAGGGATGTGAAACAGATAAGTGATAGCTCGTGCTTGTGTTGTGATGCGAGGAAGAGGTTCATTGCTAATGGCACATTGGTTGAGATGTCTAAAACCACGCTTTTAACTAAGATCCCAGCTATTAATACTAGTCCCAACTATAAATGTTAAAACGAAGGAACCCACATCACAGTACATCTTGTGGTGCTAATATAAACTTCAACCGTACAAATTATAATTCAAATTAAATGAGTATATCTCTAATTTATTTTTTTCATTATTAAATTTTATTATTTAATATTTTAAAATGTTTTTTATTTTAATTTTTCAAATAATAGATTATAAAAAAAAATAATAAACTTCAAAATAATATAAAAACTTTCTCTTCCTATTTACTCAATAACTAAGATATTAAAATAAATGTAGAAACCTTCTCTTCATATTCAATAAATAAATAAAATATTAAAATAAATATAGATGGATTATATTCCACATTGATTACCTATAAACAAATAAAAATATCAAAATTACTTTAAAACTAAAAAAAAATAACCTATAATATTATAAAACAACTTTTATTTGAATCATAAATTCAACGCACATAGCTATATAATATAACCTCAATCTTTAAATGTATTTTACATAAATAATTTATCACTCAGCACACGCGGTGATATTTACCCACCGTAAAAGTGTTCATCCAAATACATGTTAGCATTTTATGGAATACTACACTTGGGCAATCACATTTATTCTAGGAGTTACAACACGATAGTACCATACATGGTTGTGGTGTTCTATTTTGCATCCCATGGGTTAAGGAAATTAAATATATGACACAACCTTTGTTTTTTATTTTATATTCTGTTTTTTAACAAATTTTAATTTACTAAAACAATCTATTGAAAATTAAATTTGTGACACAATCTTTGTTTCTGTGTTTTGTGTTTTACATTATTTTTTACACATTTTAATTTATTAAAACTATCCAACTCATCACCAGGTTGAATAATTGTGTAACTTTAAACTGTAAGAGATTTCAAGGATCTAAATGAAAAACAATGTATGTTAATATGTCATTGAAAATATTCGAGGAAGTATTAAATGATGGAAGTATACACTATTATAAAGAAGAGACAAGAGACAAGTGGTTAAGGAAAAAACTTATGACGATCTCAACTAAACCTCTTGCACGATTGATCATAGGCTGAGTAATGATCAATGCTGTGATTGCCATGGATGTCTTTCATCAATGATAGGTTTGTGTTGCGAGTATTGATCATTGATGTGGATGTTTTTCATCATTGCTTTGTTTATTCTGCCTGAGCATTGGTATGCTGAGTTTTGGTTCTGCTGAGTATGCTTTGTACTCTGTGGATGCTGAGTAAGCTTTGTGTGCTGTGGATGCTGAGTATTGATTTTACCGTGTATTGATTGGTTTTGGGGATTGATCATTGGCTGCTGTGTATTGATCACTGCTGTGGATGCCTCGTGCTGTGGAGGCCTTTCCTCATTGATTTGATTGTGCTGTGTGTATTGATCAAGGCTGGATGCTTTTCAACAATACTATGTTTGTGCTGCGATTATAGGGGTTTTCGGCCGGGAGTGATTGAAGCCCTGCCCTTTGAGGTGTTTATCCAGTATTCTGGTGCTGTTTTGGCATATTCTTGGTCTTTCTGGGTTGGAATTCAGCTGGTTTTGTCTTTAATGTCGCTTCGAGCGATGAAATCCCTGGCTCGTACTCCGCCAGGGCGTTTGATAGTTACTAAATAGGAGGTTGGAGTGGAGAATCGGGTCTCTGGGACCTATCTACCTTTTAACCAAGGAGATTTGGGATTTGTCCTTGGCCTGGATGATACATTGGATGAGGTAATTTCTCCTGAAGGTTGTCTGGATGGCGGATTTTTAGGCAAAAAATCTTTGCCTCGTATGAATCCATTATTCTCTTGTCCTTCTGTTTCAGCCCTCGAGGGTCATTTGTCTGTTTCCCGGTTGAGTATTGATGAGGATAAACGTGTTTCTGTGGTTTATTCTTCTGGGAAGGTTTTGGGAGATAGGGAGTTCACGTGTCATGGTCCACAACACGAGGACTTTTCTTCTTTGAACTTGGGTTCTCATTCGGTTTCTCTGGGCATGATGAACAGTGAAAAGATAGCATGTGATCAGGTTGACAAGCAATTTTTGATTTGTCCTCAGAAAGATGGGATGGTTCAAAAGATCAGTAAAGACTTGAATGCAGAACTGGGATATACTCCATTGGTTGAGAATCATGAATCCATCAAGTCTAAAGACCCTGATATTGAACTGGTTCATAATGAACGTGTGCATGCTCCTCATTCTGGTAGCATTGGTACATCTAAGTCTCAGAAGAGGCTGCCTAAAGCCATCAAGAAGATAAATCCTGTTTTAATGACTTTGGGGGAAGATGTCCTTTTAAATGACATAGTTCTCACCAATGCTTTGACTTTGGTTGGGAGGTTTGGACGGTGTAATTATAATTCTGATTCTCTTCATAGGTGGGTTGCAAAGGCTTGGAATGAGATTATCAGTACTAGTCCTGAGATTTATATGCTTCCAAGGGGCTGGATAGCTTTTAAATTTTCTTCAGTTGATGATGCTGATAGGATCCTAGCTGGTGTCTGGAAATGGGATAATGCTGGCCTTCTTATCAAGAGGTGGACTCCTTTATTTGATCCGCGAAAGGAAAGGTATGACCAGGTCCCTATATGGGTCAAACTTCCAAATTTACCTTTTGATTTCTGGTCTGCTGATTTCTTCAGGCATGTTGGGAATACATTGGGAACCCATTTGGAAACTGATTTTACCTATTTACAAACTGGGGTTTGTTGCATAGGCCGGGTTCTTGTCCTGTTAGATTTTTGTTTGGGTCTTCCTGCTGAACTGCTCATTAAAAAAGGTAACAGAGATTTCTATCAGCCTTTGGATTACCTGGGACTTCCCTTTAGATGCTTTAGATGTCATGGGTTTGGACATCTGGCAAATGATTGCTCCCTATCATTTAAAAAACATTCTTCCTCTAAAATTTGGAGAGTCAAAAAAGATGGGAATCTGTCTATTGCTAAGGCAGGGAAGTATGTGGATGAAAACTTGGATAATTGGAGTGTCAAATCAGATGGGATTCTGTCTTCTGCTAAGAATGGAAAGTCTATGGATGAGAATCTAGATATTCATCCTGTTTCTCTTGGTTTTGAACCTTTAGCCAATCTTACACAGATAAGCATTTCTAACTCTATGGATGATAACATTCCATTTTTGAATCTTTCTTCTGAGACCTTACTTTCTTCTGTTCCGAATTTATCTTTGAAGGAACTTGGGTTTGTATCTCCATGTAAGGCTAATGTTAGTAAGGGGTATTTTCTTTGCTCGTGTACTAAATCTGTACAAGAGTTATCTAGGCCTATCAAGGATAAACCTGGGAGTTTTGAAGTTGATGAAGGTTTGATTGGGGATGTCAATGTATTGCATCATGATCTGAGAGGTGTTGGGGCGCTTAGAGCTTTGGCCATTAACCAAGTTCATTCATGATCCTTATGTCCTTAAATGTTAGGGGTTTGGCTAGTCTTCCCAAGAAACTAGCAGTTAAGAGACTTATTGATCTTCATATTGTTGATGTTCTCTTTATTCAAGAAACAATGATTGAGGGGGGTGTTTTGGTTCAAGATTTGGAACTTATGATTCATGGATGGAAGTTCATCTCGGTGGATTCTTTTGGTAGATCGGGTGGACTTATTGTTGGTTGGAAGTCTTGTAACTTTCTTTTTCTTAATGCCTAGGCATTAAAAGCAGGGTTGTGTGCTGTTTTATTTTCTTTTGATTTACAAAAGGAACTAACCTTTGTTAATCTTTATGCGCCCTATCTGGATAGGGAAACTTTCTGGAATAACCTAATCAAGTCGGATTGTCTCATGTCTCCTTATTTAGTTTTTGTAGGCAATCTTAATTTCTCCTTGGGTCTCTTAGAAATTTGGGGGGTTCATGCTCAAGCTGATCCATTAACGAATTTTTTCCATAATCTGTTGGAGAGATTGGGGTTTGTTGACATCAATCCTTTGGTAGCTATTCCCACCTGGAGTAACCGCAGAGTTGATGATGAGGGTATTTGTAAAAGATTCGATCATCTTTTAGTCTCGGCTGATTTCCTAGATTGTGATTTTCTTCTTAAACAATGGATTGGGTGTGGAGGTGTATTTGATCATCAACCTGTTTTTCTGCAAATTTCTTCTCAGACTCCTAAGGCCCATAGTCCTTTCAAGTTTAATGCAGGTTGGCTTGATCATATTGATTTGGTTGAAGCCTTAAAAGATTCTTGGGTTCTCTTTGATGATCGGTCGGCTTTATCTCCTAAGGCTCAATTTAGTGTGAATCTTAAGCGAATTAAAGCAATTTCTACTAAGTGGTCTCTGAATAAAAAAGCTCAGAACATTAAAGATTTGGTTGATATAGAATTTGAGTTAAAAAGATTTCATGATAGTCATATTTCTGGTATTTTATCAGTGGTTGATAAAGATTTATTGATTGAGATTGAATCTCGCAAGCATGCTATTCTTCTTTTTCGGGAAAAGGAGGCTCGTCAGAAAAGTAGGGCTTTATGGTTGCGCTGTGGTGATGATAATACCCCTTTCTTTCACAAATTTGCTGCTCATAGAAAATGCTGCAATTCGATTTGGAAACTTTATGATGATTCTGGAAATCTAGTGGAAGGATCTGAGGCTATAGCTGAGGCAGGGATTCAGCACTTTGAAAGCCTTTTTAAAGAAGAAGCTGATCTCCATCTTCCAGATATTGTTCATAGTGCTGGTCATTTCCCATCTTCTGTTTCTGAGGATGAAAATGCTGAGCTTATGCAGGCTATTACTCTTACAGATATCAAGCATATCCTATCCATCAGCAAAAATGATAAGAGTCCTGGACCGGATGGTATTCCTGTTGAGGTGTACAGATGCCTGTTTGATGTTTTGGGTGAAGACCTCTTAAGGGTCATTGAATTGTCCAGGTTAAGTGGCAAGATCCCAGCTATTTTTAACTCTACTTTTCTTGCGCTTATTCCTAAGGTTGATAGCCCTTCATCTTTTGAGGATTTTAGGCCTATATCTTTGTGTAATTTTGTATACAAAATTATTGGTAAGATTGTCTCGATCAGAATCAGAAAGGTCTTGAGTAGATATATTTCTGGTGAACAGTTTGGATTTTTGCCGGGAAGGCAGATTCACGATGCGGTAGGTGTCATTCAGGAGGGTATGCATTCTATGCATGTTAAATTCTTAAAATCTGTCATGATTAAGATTGATCTATCTAAAGCATATGATCGAGTCAGCTGGGTTTATCTTCGGGTTATTCTTGCAAAAATGGGTTTTGCTGGGAATTTTATAGCGTGGGTCATGAGCAGTCTTTCATCTATCTCATTCTCTTTGCTCATTAATGGTGTTGCTACTAATTTTTTCAAATCTGGTAGGGGACTCAGACAGGGGTGTCCATTAGCACCACTTCTGTTCCTTATTGTGGCTGAAGGCCTTGGGAGGGCTATTCTTCATGCTACACTCAGTGAGACTTATCATGGTTTATCCTTTGGTAATGAAATTGTATTAACTCATGTTCTTTTTGTGGATGACATCATCATGGTTAATGATGGCTCTGAGCAATCTCTCTCTACTCTTTATGAGATTTTAATGCATTTCTGTAAGGAATCTGGGATGCAAATTAACAATAATAAATCTTCATTATACTACTCCTGTTCGGAAGATTCTGAAGTGATTACATTACAGAACATCTTCAGTTTTTCTGTTGCTAGAATTGAAACTGGCATGAAGTACCTTGGCTATAATCTTAAACCCTGCAGATATCTTATTAGGGATTGGGATTGGCTGATTATTAAAGTTGAACAAAGGAATCAGAATTGGAGCCTCCGTTGGTTGTCCAAAGGAGGAAAGTTGATATTGATTAAAGCTGTGTTAGAGGCCATTCCAGTCTACTGGATGCATTTTTGGGTTCCTATGGGTTTCATAGAAAAAATCAGAAAGCTTTGCTTCAACTTTCTTTGGGCTGGTAAACAGAACTCCTCTGGTTTACCCTGGATATCTTGGAAGTCTCTTGCTTTGCCTAAATCTTTGGGTGGTTGGGGACTTAAGGTCCCTGTATTATTTGCCAAGGCTCTTGCAGCAAAAAAGGTCTGGGATATCATTCATGGTTCAGGTTTATGGGTTAAGATATCTTTTCAGAAATATATTTATCCAATGAATAAACTGGATTGGATTAGATCTTCTGTTAAAAAGAAAAAGAACATTTCAATTTGCTGGAAATCTGTACTTTGGGCTTTTGACCTTATTGGAAATTTTATGGTTTGGAAGGTTGGTTCTGACAATGCTATTCGTATTGGTTTAGATCCATGGGTTGGATGTAAATGGAGACATGCTCTTCCTATTCCTATGATAGATAGATTACATATGGCTGGTTATCATCTTCTCTTTGATATTGGAATTCATGGTATGTCTGTTTTAATGTCACAAGATTGGTTATCTGCAGATACTTTGGGTTTTATTGACCCACTTGAGATAGCTGCTTGGAATGGATATATTGCCATTCTCAAGTCTAGCCATGTTAGACTTTCTAATGCAGATGACTGTCTCATCTGGCATTTATCTAAATCAGGTAAGTATTCTCCTAAAGTGGGATATACTGAACTTATTAATAGAGAAGTGGAACCGACCTGGTGGTGGAAGGTCTTATGGAAGATGAAGTGTCCACTAAAAACAAAAAATTTTAGTTGGTTTCTTCTCTCAGGTAAAGCATTGACCTAGGATGTTCTCTGCTTGAGAGGTAGAGAAGGTCCTGGTAGGTGTTTTTTATGCAAGCAGAACTGTGAATCCAATTTTCACAATGCAGTAGACTGCCCATTTACTCAATCTGTTTGGTTACTTGTTGAGGATCATCTGAATCTCAATAATCTTTGGAATGGTGATTCCTTGTCTGACTGCTTTAAAAACTGGTGTTTGTTATCAGATGTGACACTTTTCAAATCTTTACCTATCATTGTTCTCTGGTTCATTTGGAAAGCAAGAAATAGATCTTGCTTTCAGGATCTTGACTCAACTCCTGCACAGATATCAAGCACAGATATCAAGCTATAGCTTGGGTATGTTGAAGAACTTACCTCAGTCTTTATCTATGGTCTCTATCAGATCAATATTTGTAGAAGAAATTGATCATTCCTATGCATGGGGTTACTTTGATGGATCTGCTGCTGGGGATCCAATGATTTGTGGGGCAGGAGGTATCTTGTTCATATCTGATAGGCATCATATTACATTCAAAGTAGGTTTAGGCTTAGGTACAAACAACTTTGCAGAATTATGTGCTCTTAAGCTTCTCCTTAGACTGGCTCGGATGCATAATATGGATAAAATTCAAGTTTTGGGGGATTCCCAATTAGTTATTAATTGGGCATCTGGTAAGTATCGATTACAAAATCTTGAACTAGCCATGATTCTTCAAGATGTTCACTATCTTTCTGACTGTCTAAATTATGTGTCTTTCAAACACATTTACAGGGAAAGAAATTTCAAAGCAGATTCTCTGGCTAAAGTAGGTGGCAGCTTACTTGAAGGTTATTGGAGTACATGTGAACAGAGAGAGGCAGAAACCATAGAAACTTTTCAGGTTTTCTAATGATGCAGTGTGCTGTCTGTTCCTTGCAGTTTTTGTTGGACTGTTTTTTTGATGGTGGCAACTTGCATATGATCTTTTCTGACAGATTGTTGTTACTTTTGGAGAGTTAAATGCTTGCGCATTACTGGATTGTTCTATTTTGATATGATGCCATGGCTGATATTCTTATGCATCTTTTTCTGCATTTGGTGATCTCAAGCAATATTCTTAGAGCTTGACCTGCGGGCTGTTTGGCCTATTTATTATATGGTTCTGAATGGATTTGGATATGTTTATTTACTTCTTTGGATGGCCTGGAATTGGCCAATTTCTAGCTGCTGATTTTTTGATCAGCTATTGTCTTATCTCTCACTTATGAGACTTCATCAGCATGCTAGTTTTGCTCTGATTTTATGCTTTTGATCACCTGACACAGTTGATCTGACCTGATTTAATCAGGAATGATGAAATAAGTCTGCTACGATCAGACTTAATTTGTGCGTGGAATTTGATTTTTTTCTGCTGAAAAGTTTTTGGTGAACATTATGATCTTCTGATGATATACTATATGTAATGACAAATTTACAGTTGGAACAGTTTTGGATATGATAGTGGAATTTGTGCTCCTTCTGAGGCAAACTTTTGTAAATAACAACTTCTCAGTTGTTTTTGGTATAATGGACTATGAGGGCCATCTGTTGAATGTGAATCAAATTTACGATTTTTTTCTTTGGAAAAAAAAAAACTAAACCTCTTGCATGTTATATATCAACGGAATATTTCAGATAATAATGAATGGTGCTTCTAGATTAGACTCGTGTTACATATCAATGGAAATATTTCAGATAATAATAAATGATGGTTGAAGATTAGACTGTGAAATATAAAGATGTTTGACAACAAATATCGAAGTTCCATTTTTCTACATAGAAATAAAATATTGCATATGATATATCACTAAATATCTCGTCATATAATATTTCAGATAATAATAGATGGTGATGGTCGTTTATGGAATATAAAGATGTTTGACAATAATGTTGAGGCTTTCATTTTTCTACTTAGAGTAAAATATTTTATATGATATATCACTAAAAATCTTTTGTGATTTATATAACCACTTTATTTTTTATTTATGGAAATTTTTTAATCTTAAAATTTTTGGCTCAATAGTGCAATTTGTGTAAACCATAACTAGGTGATTCAACATTTTTTTTTTAATTTGTTATAAATAGGTTGATGACTAATAGAAAATGAAATAACTAATTATATCATTTAGTTTTTTGAAATGTGATGTTTTCAAAATTTTCCATTACCCATAATTAGGGAAGGCTATAAAGCATGATGATGAAAAGTAACTATGTTTTTAAACTTAAGTTGTGAATGACCCCTTTATAATCACCAAATATCCAATAATAGCAATGAATATAAGGATCTAGGTCAAGGTGAAAAGATAGACTGATAAGAGAGAAAACTGTTTATTTAATTTCTTAGAGTGTTGAAACTATCTACTTTGGGATGGACTATGCCTAGAAATAATAAATGAACTAAAAAATAATAAGGTACATGGGACATATGAACTAATCAAGCCTAGCACTAGAGGAGTGAAACTCAACTAAACTTAAATATATCGATGTGGAAAGTAGGTAAGATGAAAATGGTATTGATGATGAGTGGGGTTGCTTAGATGCATGGAATATGTGTGCTTCTTCTTTGCAAAGTTCAATGTGTGTCTTGTGTTCATGGGTGTGTTAGTTAAGTGTGGGTAGATGCATATAAAATTTAGGTGTGTTGTTATAGCTGATTTTACCACGCCTAGTTGATCACATATTTATGGCCTTCCCTGTCCCTCTACAAACTCTATGGACCCCCTTTGCCCATATTATACTTTGATGTTCCAAGATTATCCCCAAAAAACACTTGTGTATGCCTATACATGACTTCTAAATCCATACACAACTTTTGAGCCAAAACCCATGTACATCGGGAAATGTGCATGAAGACAAATATTTTTGGAGTTTTCCTCATAGGGGTCTGAATATCTTGTCTCTTGGCCTTCCATATGCATTGAGGGTGCTCGGACTCGACCTTCCATTACCTCTTTGGAGTTCTATATATTGAGCCTCTTGGATACATTGAAGGAGGAGAAAATTGAGAGAAAGGAAACTATAGTCCATTGTTGCCTCACTTGTTATCCTTGAGTCTGCATCCATTTGTCCCTTTGGAGCACACAATGCTTCTCTTCCCAAGCTTTCCTTTGCTTTCTGAGCTTTCCATTGAGAGATGGAGGATTGAAGTGGTGGAGGCCCAGGTGGAGGACTTGGTTTCTCGATTTCAAAGAAGTGTTGGTAGAGGTTGTCACTATTGTATCTTTGTTTTTATTAATAGAAATATCCATTTCATGTCCAATACATGTCCGTAAATATGAATGTTATATCCATGGATGTATTTACTTGCTTATACATGCTTGATTATATATGCTAGAGTAGTTCTAACAATTGAATATATAGCATGCTTGTATTGTTTGTTGTTATTGAGAGCAAATTTGGAATACAAGCGTGGTTGGAAAATATCAACGAGGATCTACATCAACCGTTTGAAATAAGGTATGATTCATATCCCTTAGTGTTAGTCAAGTCTTTATTGCTCTTGCATATTGGAAATTATTGGTTTCTGGTATCGTTCAGTCTATTGTGGTGCCCTAAATCCATATCAAGTTTCTCTCCATAATAGAATTGGTGACTCCGCTAGGGAGGTTCCTTGTTTTTAATTTGGGGTTGGGTGCACAATGTTTTTGAATTGCTCTCTGTTCTTTGAGTTTTTATGTCGGGTCTAGAAGCAAGTTTACCCTTTAATTTATGGTTGAAGTAGTTTTTGTCTTGGCCTATCATTTTACCCTCTTTTCCTTCCTGTATGTGAGTTTTCTCTTCACAGTTGTATATATATGTTGTTTTTTTTTCCATTTCCGTGTATGTACGTAGGTTTTCTGCAAACAGTCGCGTATGCTTTTGTTTTGATCTTTATTTGGATTATGGGAAGTTATTGGGTGAGTTTTGAATGTTGTTGAGTATTCCTGGATGATGTTGGTGTCTGTATACTGCCTCTGTTTCTGACCAGAGAACCTTTTTGATTTACTTTTCATTAGATGTTGTTCTTGTCATATTTTTCCTTTTTTATTTTGGGATTAGTGCATTAGGTCTCTTTTATCTTGGTGCCTTGCTTGGCTACTCTCTGTGAGTGGTTGTAGGGTTTGAGAGTTGTAGATTCTTCTGATTGCTTTTATATCACATTTATTTCAAAAAATACAAAAATATTTGATTTTTTGCATGTTTATGCATTGTTGCATTTTTGCACTTGCATAGTACTTGGATTAGGTTTTCTTACCAAAGTTATAGTCAGGTTTTCATTTAGGAATGATTGCATTAGCACTTGAAGGAAAAAATGCATCTCATGTAGTGGCATACCCCGTTTTTTCATTTAGACAAGATTGCACTTGGCATTGTTTGTTAGGTGTGCACATTTATTTCACTGCTGAGTCATACCATTAGTTGCACTGTCATTTCCCTTTGAGTAATCATAGCCATTAAAATAAAAACTTAAATTAAAATGAACTCCACATTTTTCTTTGATAGGGTTCACCAACAAGATTAGGATTTAGAGTCTTGGAATAATTCATTGTGAGTTAATTCTCCAAGACTACTAAACACAACAAGTAGCCTGTCTGTCTAGGTGAGAGAGAGAAATCCTTGGTATAATTAGTGTTTCTCAAGAGGCTCCTCTTACACAGGAGTTAAGCAGGAGGAAACGTACATGATTGTGGTTGGGATAGCCCTCGGCCACTTTATGTGAGCGCCAAAGATATTTTCAGGATCGTATTCGTATCTAATGGATTTGAGGTACAGATTGGTGCTTTCGAGCTTCAGGATTTTCTACCCTTCCCATACAGTCGATCCCGCCTATGACTGTCTACTTGAGCATTGGTTATATTGGGGTGACCTTAGTTTCCTTACCTAGGTATCGTAGGGGGTACCTATAAAATTTATTCTGTGAGTGTCCCGGCCAAGTAGGGATCAAAAAGCACAGTCGCTTTATGCGTTGAAGCTGAGGGCCACTATAATTGGTTACATGCCTCCACTTGTAGTGTATGGAAGTCTCAAGCCTCTCCTAGGAGAGACATACCTGCTAAATTCGGGAGCTCACATATCCTCCCCTTGGTTTGCTTGTATTTTGGTTACAGCTTTTCTTAGGAGTGTGCTCTGTGTATGCTAGATTTCTTTAGGGGACATAATTAGTTTGAGTATTTTTCTTTCGTGTTAGGTCATAGTGGATTCGGGTGTGGCACTCCGTCGTTCTCGTCGTTTAGCAGGTATTCCACCTTCTACATCTCCTCCTCATTTGGGAGAGAGAGCCATATAGTTCGGGCGGACCGATACTCACTTTGATTCACACAAAGATCTCAACATGAGTGACACGTCTGAGGCTCCGGAAGGTTCCCCTTCTCCACCCCTTGAGGGGGAGACTTTACCTGATAGCTTGTATGGGAGTCTGAAATATCTTGACCAATTTGTGGCTGGTACATCACACAATGTATTATCACAATTTTTAGACTATATAAATGCAGATCACCGGTATTGATCACATATTCTGAGCGGTGAGACTCACCATGTACCCGTTAGCACTAGCACATTTAGGTATGGCATGTCATACCTTCTCGAGACTGGTCTGGCACCCAATTTTGGATCGTGTGTTGACCCTGGTGTTGCCACTGGGGGCACTTCCATTCCTTTCCATGCGAAGAGGTTTGGTAATAGTCACATTGCACCTTCTACCCCCGTGGTGGGAGGAACTTCACACACGAGATCTAGGCCTAGTACTGGTGTTCTCGTTCGTGGAACTAGACCTGGACATGTGAATATTGGGGGCACAAGCTATATCCCTTCCCATATTTTGTCGTCTTCAACACCGGTTTCTTCAAATTCATTTCTCACAACACATCCTCCTCCTAACTCGCATGGTCCTTCGGGCCAGAGTACTACGACTAGTCATGTTGTTCCCACATCTTATCACACCTTAACATCACAAGGCTATGTGCCTCCTTATGTGTCAGCAGGGTATGTACCACCTTATGTACCATCTTATGGTCCAACTTATACACCTTATGGATCTAAATATTAACCTGCTTATCAGACTCATAACTATGGATTCGTAGCACCCCAGTCTCAAGGTAATCCGAACTATAGTATTCCCATGAAACCTTATATGAGTCAATCAGGAGGAGGTTACTATCCCATTGGCCAAGGCCATGGAGTTTACAACAATCAGTCTAATGTGAACCAGTCTTATCAGGGAGTGTGGAACCAAATGTCTCAACCTAGACTCCCTTTCCTAGCAACGTTAAATTTACCTGACTTATCGAGATTGACTAATGATTGGGTATCTCATGATCTGACATAGCCGGTTTTCCCTCCCAAGCTTCCTTTAGACATTCCAAAGTTCAAAGGTAAGACTGGTGAGGACCCTAGGGAGCACGCTACGACTTTCCACCTATGGTTCTCTTCGAATTCACTAAATCATGATTTTGTTTGCTCAAGAACTTTTTCAATGCACCCTCACGGGTCCTATGACGAAGTGGTATATAGAGTTTCCTGGGGGAACATATCGGACCTTTAATGACCTAGCCATGACTTTTCTCAATCACTTTCAGCTAACTGTGTGTTACGATGCCGGTACTGAAATCTTGTCAACAGTTTGGAAGGAAAAAGCCACCCATATCTCTGATCACATTCAACAGTAGCGTAGATGAAAGCAATTGATTAAAGCTCACATTCCACCCGATTTTCTCTTGGAATGCTTCCTCAAGTTGTTATTTCCCTATGTAACAAAGGATTTTTCGACATCCGGAGTGCAGAATGAGGAATAGGCTATCTTTCGAGCTCAACAATTAGATTTGATTTATGCCGAGTCTAGGCTTTTGCTTTGAGATTATTCTGAATGCACCATGTTACAATTTCGATCCGAAGTTCATGCTGATGGAATTGTTGGCTCTGCAAGTGATAAACCTGCAAACTCGGTTACAAACCAAATGAATAAGTTGTCTATTAACCAGCCTTCGTCGAGACAAGCTACATCTTTGTCTCATCCCACTCAAACAACGGATGTACTTTTAGTGCAATCGTCGAACCAAAAGCATAACCAGCAACCCGGAAGGAATAAGAAGAAAGGTAGAAACAATTGAAAGGGTGGGAACAGGAATGGAAATGCTAATGATGAAAAGAACAATGGTAATGCTGGGTGGAAAAGAAGCCTAAACATAAGGTTAAGTTCCTTGCAAGCTTTGTGGGGACGATCACCTCACTCACTTGTGCCCTCAGACAGAAGATGCCTCAAATTTCATCACATAGAGCCTAGCTGTGTTGGTGGATCCTTTATGGCAAAACCAAAATATGAACTCGAGGACCATGGACCATGGAAGTGGTTCTGGTGGGGGGGGGAAACCCATTGAACACTATAAGTTTCCATGGTTGCATCAACATGATGTCAGAAAAAAAAGTTGTGACGCGTTTTAAGGATTATGGTACGTTGCAACCTGACCTAGGGAAAGAACCTGCTCCACCCGAGAGCTCTTTTCATATTGAGAAACCTAGTGATAAGCCTGAAGCTCCACCTCACATTCCTAAGGGAGTCTTAAAGTGTTCAGGGCACAATCCTAATTCTCAAGCCCCCCAGAACTATTCTGTTGTTGAGGATTTGGGCCAAAAATCCTTGTGCAATGTCTGCTTTAGAAGTTCTTCAGACTTGTCCTTCGCAAAGAAAAGCCTTATTATCTGCTCTTGGGGTTGTTGATAGGAGTTCTTCCAAAATGATTAAATTTGAAACTCATGGAGTCCATCCTTGCTTTCCTTACTATGTATTTCTTTTAGTACATGTAGAGTGTCTAAACAACACCATCAAGCGCACAGTGATTGATGATGGTGATGCAGCTTCCGTGATGTCTTTAGCTTGTTGGAAGGGCTTGGGTTCTCCTACATTGTCAAAGTCTGGAACCATGTTGACTGCATTTGATGGAATATCTTTTCGGCCACACTATATACTTCCTTCCCTTGAGGTCCAATTGGGGGGAAAGACCATTGCGATCGAGGTTGAGGTGGTTGATGCGCCCCTTGACTATACTATTTTACTGGGACGTAACTAGATTTATAACATGCAAGTTGTCACATCATCTCTCTTCTGGGTAGTTTGTTTTCCTTTGGATGGGAAGATTGTTATGATCGATCAGAAGTATTTTGATAACTCTGGTGCGGAAGCATCGTTGGGAGCTACTATCCCGATTATTGATCATTCTCAACCAGTAATTGAGAATATTGGGGTGGGCAAGTATCCTTCGTTGATGGGAACTTTTAATTGTCCTGCACCCGTTCTCATGATAGGGTCTATTCTTGGTAGAGCTTCGTCATCATTGAATTCAGTTCCTTTTCGTACTTCACATATGGAGGATCCTTGGACTCTCCCTTCTCCGGGTACTTAGGATGAAGGCTCTTGATCTGTCGAGACCGACATGCCATTATCTACAACTTTGGTGGCTTATCGAGCTAATCTTGGTCCTATTGTAGATTCTAGCCCTTCCTCTTCGCAAACGGAGGAGGAGGACCCTTATGCACTGCCTGCTTGGGCTGTTGCGTCATCTCACTCGCATGACTGCTTCAATGGCATTTTTCCAATGGATGATGTTATTCTCAAAGCTATTTCTGGTTTAGAACAACCTTGGTGAGAGTTGCATCATAGATCTTATTTTCTTCCTAAGCTTGATCATGTAGAGTGTGATGACTATAGGGCGATTTTGAGTGAGAAAGTTAGTAGGCCCATGGTCCCATTAGTCTCTTTTAGTAAGTATGTCGAAGGGAACATGGCTGAATTGTCACCTACTATACCTATCAACATTTCTCTCATTCTTGGTAAGATTGAGAATGTGTATATTGGGGGGGATTGTCCCCCCGATGAGATTGAGACATACACCAAGATTTTTAAAGAATTCCGAGATGTTTTCGCTTGGTCGTATGAGGAGATGTCGAGAATTGAACCTCGCATTATCAAACATGAAATTAAAACCTATCCGGATGCTAAACCCATTTGACAACGTTTGCATGCGATGAATCCTAGGAAAGCACCTGCTATTAAGGCAGAGATAGAGAAGATGCTTAAGGTTGGTTTCATCTATCCCGTTCCCTTGACTGAATGGGTGCCAAATATTTTTACGGTTGACAAGAAGTATGGAATGATCCATGTATGCACTAATTTTAGAGACTTGAATCGAGCTTGTCCTAAGGATAACTTCCCCACACCTTTTATTGATCAGATTTTGGATGAGTGTGCAGGAAGCAAAGTCTTTTCCTTTTTGGATGGATTTTCAGGATATAATCAGATCCAGATTAAACCTGAGGATAAACATAAGACTACTTTCATTTTCCCTTGGGGTACGTTTGCATATCGGAAGATGCTCTTCGACCTTAAAAACAACGGATCTAATTTTCAACAGGCTATGACCTTCGCATTTCACGACCTTAAAAGCATAAATGAAGTTTATCTTGATGACTTAGCTACTCATTCTCGTTTGAGGGTGCGTCACCCTAATCATCTTCATTTGGTTTTCAAAAGATGTTTCCATTATCAATTTCGGTTAAATCCTCATAAGTGCGTCTTTTGTGTGACGATTGGTTGCTTACTAGGGTTCATTGTTTCCAAGGAGGGAATTAGACTCGACCCTTTGAAGGTTGAGGAAATATTTCAATTGTATTCCCTGCGTAATATTAGACATCTTCAATGTTCGCAAGGGATGGTGAACTTCTTGCGAAGATTCGTGGTCAATTTTTCCAATTTGGCTAAGGGTTTCATGCGCTTATTGAAGAAAGACACACCGTTTATCTAGGATGAGCGAGCCCAAG
The DNA here is from genome assembly GCA_001517045.1 of Pseudotsuga menziesii. Taxonomy (NCBI): domain Eukaryota; kingdom Viridiplantae; phylum Streptophyta; class Pinopsida; order Pinales; family Pinaceae; genus Pseudotsuga; species Pseudotsuga menziesii. The sequence goes on along the minus strand of LPNX010364166.1, from coordinate 127,013 downwards.
AGTCTTTTGATGCTTTAAATAAATCCTTGGCATCAGCCCTCGTGCTTAGTCCACCCGATTACAGCTGTGAATTTTTTATATATGTGGTCGTATCTCAAGAGGCGATTGGTATGGTCTTGGTTCAAGAGGACGAGGAGCTCCAAGAGCATATCATCTATTATCTTAGAAAAAACCTTATTGAGCAGAGCTTCGTTACACTCATGTCGAGAAGCTAGCCTTTGCTACCGTCCATGCGGTCCAACGTTTGAGGCATTATATCCTTCTTCGCTAAACTATGGTTGTGGCTCACATTAATCCATTTCAATTCATACTCACAAGAAGGATGATAAGAGGGAAGTATAATAAATGGATTGTGATATTGCAAGAATTTGACCTCGAGTTTGTCTCGACGAAGTCGAAGAAGTCATTATTTTTTGCTGAGCTCATATCTGATTTTCCTATTTTGGATGAAGGAGAGGTCCATAAGGACTCTTTCGTTGATGAGCACATTTTTCTCATTGCGACTATGGACCCATGGTATGGGGACATTATCATTTATTTACAAACCTTGAAGGTTCCTTCTCACCTCTTGTGAGATGAGCGTCAACGTATATGTCATGTAGCGAAGAATTACCTCGTTGTTGATGACACTTTCTATCATTGTGGGGTTGATTCCATTTTGCGCCAGTGCTTAACCCATGAAGAGGGTGAGTCTGTGCTGAATGATTTCCATGGTGGGGCGTGTGGTGGGATATTTTTGGCTGCCCATCTTTAAGGATTTTGTTAATGTGTTCAAGCGTTTCCACCCTTTCCAGGTGTTTGCACGGAACATGCGCTCACATTCGTCCCCTTTACATCTGATTATCACTGCCAGTCCCTTCACTAAGTGGGGGGTCGATTTTATGGATTGCAACCCAGCTTCAGCTGGGGGGGCATCATCAGATTATAGTGGCTGTTGATTATTTCACGAAATGGATAGAGGCTATGCCCACGATCAAAGCCGGCGGTGAGACAGACGCGCATTTCATATTCAATCAAATTATCACCCGGTTCAGTATCCCGAAGGAGCTTGTCACTGACCATGGAAGGCACTTTCAAAATAAGATGATGGTTGAGTTGTCTTTGAAGTTAGGGTATAAGAAAGAGCACTCCTCTTCTTACTATCCTCAAGAGAATGGATAGGTTGAAGCAGTAAACAAGTCACTTACGTCCATTATCCAATGAACCATCACACAAAGAAAGACCAATTGGAATATCATCTTATATCCTTCTTTGGGCATATCGAACTGTGGTGAAGACTGCCACCAGTTTTCCCCATATCAGTTGGTGCATGGGGTGGAGTCAATTTTACCTACTGAATGTGAAATTCCTTCGTTGAAGCTAGCCGTGGAGATTTTACCAGAGACTTCTGCATTAGAGGAATGTCTAGTCCACTTGGAGAAACTTGATGAGCAAAATTGGGATGCTTTAGTGGCCCTTGAGGTTAATAAGCATTGCGTTAAAGCCCAGTACGATAAGTCTGTCCATCCTAGGAAGTTTAGTGAAGGTGACTTTCTCCTTTTGTGGGATCAAGGTAGCGAACTGTTACGGGCGGGAAAGTTCAAACCTATGTGGCATGGGCCTTACGTGATTAAATGAGTATTAGATAAAGGTGCTTATGAGCTGGTGGATTATGAAGGGATATCCTTGGCAGAGCTTAGGAATGGGCTCCACCTCAAAAAATACTATGCATAATTTCTTAGCCAGGGCTGATACTTTGTATATTATTGTACAGTTGCATATTTTAGTTTTGGTTCCCTTGTGGTGATCAAGTTGGTTGACTTGATTTTGTTTATTGTGGCAGATGTCGACAGAGTCTTCAGTTTATGTAGGATTTACCAACGGTGCCAGCCGCTACACTCAAAACTCAGCTTCGGCTACTTGGGTGATTTATACTCCTACGAGTCAGGTTTTGTCTTCAAGAGGTGTATGTTTACGGTCTTCATCAAACAATATTGCCAAGTATAGTGCCATGATTGAGTTATTGCATGATGCCATTTCACATGGTATTCGGTCTCTTGAGGTACGTCTTGACTCGTAGTTAGTGGTATTACAGTTAAGTGGTGTTTATCGTATTAGAGATCCCACTTTATTACAAATATTCTTGAGAGTAAGGTTGCTAGAACGAAAGTTTGAGAACATTAGATACATTCACATTACAAGAAATTTTAATCAAGTTGATGATTCATATGCAAATTACGTTCTAGATTGGAATTTGTTACATAAAAATTAAAGCATGCACAACACATTTACACATGTAAATATAAATAATTGAGCATCGTAATCATTTTTCATTAAAATAGATTCCAAAACATGGTGTCATAATACCTAATGTCATAATACAAAAATGGGGCTTCTGAGCCACCAAAATATACTACACGTTCAACATAACAAAAATTACATCTAGGATTTGAAGCCTGTGGAGGGTGCTGGTCATGATAAAACACGACAGCTCTAGCTAGCCATCGAAATAATCAAACCCACGCGCATGGTACTCCAACCACCTGGCGCTGCATGGCCTCAGGCAAATCCTCAACTTGCGCCATGGGTACTCTATGTATTAGCCTAATGAAGTTAGTATGGATGTTTTGGAGCGTCCACTCTGCATCTGCTCTACATCCACACCTACAATGTCGTCACTCCTTCCCCTTCGTCAATGAAGAGGGAAACCTCCTGGCCGTCTAAGACCCACATCTACATGTATATTCATGTTCGATTCGCTTCCTTTGTACATGTTATGTTGTTGTACAGGAATAAACACCTTATAATCGAAGGTCTGGAGTTACCAACATACTCAAGAAACTTGCAGGAAATCGACTCTAGAGTGCAGTAAAGGAAATAGAAGGATAGAAAAGACTCACTCGATATACGACGGTTGATCCTAGCTTGTCCTCTTTCACTCTACTTCTCCTCCAAAGCCTTCAGGGATGCTTCTCCTTCACCTGTCAAGAGTCAATCTTCCAAATACAAGATGATACATATATATAAATGGGTTAGATAAATAATATACATAATGCTGAAACATAAATATTTATCAAACCACAATATATGAAAGACATTCAAGACACATATGGAAGAAGGATTCTCTTTATTAATAATAATGAAATAGTTCAGATTACAACCCAATGCCTGAGACAAGGACTCCTCTGCAACCAAAGGATTCTGAGTTCCACTGCTCCATAGACTTCTGTATAAACTCCACCAGCATAACTTTGCTCTCCAAGTGTATGTATTCAACACCCTCCCTAAGGCCTGTATTTATACTTGGTGAAATAAGGTAGTTTCGAAGGTTGAGGAGGTTGAGACAGTTAAGGAGATTAAGGTTAAAGGGATTAACTAATCTCAAGTAATCGCAAAGTTTATTTTTTAATGTCAAAGGGACATATACGCGGGTATTAATACTGGCAACTTGCGTATGACACGCGAGTTTCTCTAAGGTAACCCACGTATACATCTGTACGCGAGATGCAACAATCGATACTCGCGTATAACACGCGAGTTGCATATATAGAGAGTCGCGTACATGAATTGACATAGCTAAAGGGTAAAAATAACGAGCTGGATGGATGATGAATGTAGTTCACAATAAGCCCATCTATAGTGTTTTGGGCAACCCTCAATCCATAGATGTCCTTTTGTGTGCCAACATGAGGAATGTCAGCACTCGGACAAAGAGGTGCCATTCAAGTGGATAACATATGTTGATATTCTAATAGCACTTTGATTGTAAAAAACTATGATAGTGTAAGTATCGTATTCAATCTCAAACTCTCCATGTATGCCTTGTAACTATACACATTGAGTAGTTGCATTTACAACTTCTTTGTATTCCGCCTCTATAGAAGAAAGTGCAACGACACTTTGCTTTTTAATTGGCCAGATGATTGGTCCATTTGCAAGCATAAACACATATCCAAAATTTTATTTTATTTTCAATCAGTGTTATCACCTTCCCCAGCAAAGTCAATAAAACCAGCCAACTCTAGGTCATATTTTGCAACATAGTGAAACCTATGTGTCTTGGTTCCTTGCACAAAGTGCAATATTCTCTTTTCCGCCCTCCAATGGATATCATGTGGCTGATCCATATGTTTAGATTCTACACTCACTGCATAAGAAATATCAGTTCTAGTGTGATTCAAATAGAGAAGACAACCAACTAGTTATCTGTACATAGTATTGTTTTCCAAGGGAGTTGATTTTGCTTCTTCAAGCTTAACTCCCGAGAGGAACGAAGTCTTTATTGACTTACAATATTTCATTTAAAACTTTTTTTAGAAGGTATGAAGCATATTTGGATGGATTTACTTTTATTTCAAAGGATTATTGATAAATCTCAAGCCCCAAAAATTGCCTCAATAGTCCCAAATCGGTCATGCAGAAGGCATGGTTAAAAGCATCCTTCAAGGAGGAAATTTGTTTCATCGAACTTCCTGTCATGAAGAGGGCATACACATAAAAGAAAATAATAATGATTGAACCATGAATCATCTTCAAATATAAATTTGGATCAGACTTGCATCTACAAATGTTTTGTGATTGCATAAATCCATCAATCTTAACATACAAAGATCTAGGAGCTTGTTTTAGCCCATATAGTGGTTTCTTCAACCCGCACACAAGAGTTGGATTAGTAACAAAAAATTATGGATCTTTTGCATATATATATATCTTCTTTTATATCTCCATGTATAAAGGCACTCTTCACATCCATGTGATGTACCTCCCATTGCTTGGAAGTTGCAATGGCCAAAACTAGTCTTATAGAATCCATCTTTGCCACTAGTGCAAAGGTCTCATTGTAGTAAATACCATGGACTTGGGAGAATATTGGCCACTAAACTTGTATTATACTTCATAGGATATCCACCAGCAACAAAAGTTGTATTGAATACCCATTTTCACTTTAAAAGCTTTCTACCTAGTGGAATATTGACTAGTTCCCATGTTTCATTCTTTTGGAGCAAATGAAATTATTCTTTCATGGATGTTTTCCATATTGGATATTCTAAATATTCTTCATGTATTTGTGGATTATATTCAACCATCAGATAAAACCTCTTAATAAATAAAGTGTCCTTGACAGAAAGGGAACTCTCGATTTGAGATCTAGTTCTTCTAGGATCACTAGGATTCCCAACTAGTTCCTCAGCTACTTGAATGGTATTTGCTTCCCATTTTTGTCTTGTGGGAGTGTGAGGATATGCAATTAAATATTAATTATCAGACATATCATAATCATAAAACTTACTATATTTTTAAATCATTCATCTTGTCAGGAAATATTTAAATGGAATGACATGTTCAAGAACAGTGGTCTACTAAAGTAAAATGTAATGTCACAATATTTGGATTGCATTAATAGTATATATGGCCAATTCCCCACATTAGTGTATCAGATTTCAACATCAATAAGATTCTAGATAAGATAGTATATAACGTGCTCATGGAGATTGTCGTTGTCTTAAACATGGACAATGCCAACCATCTCTTGAGACATGGATAAATAAAGTAAAAATCCTCTACTATAGTCTAGATGATGAAGTAAAGGGACTAATGACAAGGATCTCTTAAGAGATTCGAAGGACTTCTTGGCTTTCTCATCCCATAGGAACAAAGTATCCTTCTTCAACAAGTGCATGAAATCCATAGTAACGTTGGCATAGTTCACATTCAACCAACATAATAAATTAGCCAACCCTAGAAACTATGAAGCTGAGAAATTATACACGGGCCCAGGAAACCGAAGTATTTCCTTAACTTTCAATGGATCGAAAATAATCCCCTCTTTTGACACAACGAATCTTGCCAAGTGACTAGTACTAACACAAAAGATTCACTTTTGAGGGTTCAAATGAATTTGATAATGTTGACATTTTTCAAATTCCAGTCAAAGGGGTGTTGGATGACCCACTCTTTGATGAGAGTGAGTAGCAAGGTCATCCAAATAGACTTTGATTACACATTTAATGTCATCAAAGGAGAATGTTATTTCCCACCAAAGTGTTTTGGCATATTCCGGTATGAAAAGGTAACCCAAGGGCATATAAATGCAGTCTTATGTTGGTCCTCGGGCTTGATTTGGATATGATTGTAGCCGAAAAAACAATCAATGAATGAGGAAATATCACTTCTTGCACACTCATAAAAAACACAATCAATTAATGGAGTGGGGAAGCTATCTTTAGGACAAGATTTATTCAAATCACTATAGTCGATACACACACTTACGATTCTTTGCTTCTTTTCTAAGGGAACGAGGTTGGGCACCCATTTAGTTAACAAAACTAGGTAAAGGAATCCATCTTTGAGCAGCTTCTCTACCTTGACCTTGATAGCAGGTGCCTTACAGGGATTCATCACTCTTAAGTGTTTACAAATAGGATTAGTATTAGGATAAGTTTTGATTTCATTTTAGACAATGTGGAGGTCTAACCCTAGCATTTCCTCATAAGACCAAGCAAATGCATTACAAAATTCCTTAAATAACTTATTGTATGTGTGCATTTATTCAGGTGAATAATACACACCAATGTAAACAATTTCCACTTTGGTAGGAATCCAAGAAGTGTTGATCAGAAACATACAAGAGATGTTTTCCACGTTCCCTTCATAATATATACCATGCATACCTAACAGGACCATAAGGTGACCAAATTTATCACTTAAGGCCAACGAAACTCATCATGCTCTATCTGTTCAAGATCTAGTAGAAAGTAAGATTAATAATGCATGTACCCCCAAGGCCATTCTGGACCATACATGGTCCCGATAATGGATTCATATAAAGGTAAGGTGTCATCAAGGAAATTGTGCGATGAATTTACCACCCAAGAAGGTGGTACAAGGGGATATTCCTCTTTCATCTACAAAGAGGAGGGACCCATGTTTGTAGTGGTATCTAGTATAGGTAGGTAAGCAATATGGGATCCATATAATGGATTATCCACTATGACAAGTGAACACCCATATGGTTGAACTAGAGAAGGGAGAGTCCAAGGATCACTCAAATACGAAGTAAGAAATGGGACCAAACTCAACAATGGTAAAGAATCATCGTAAGTGTAATTGATATCCAATATTGGTGTCGAAAACTTAAAGGTTCCCATAAGCTAAGGATACATCCCGACACCAACATTCTCCATTGTTGGCTTATAATTCTAAATAAGAAGCACCATAGATCTCGATGATGCAAGAAAACTACAATTAGTGAAAGATAATCAATCAACCTTAACGATTCTACCTTCATGGGGAAATCATACTACATGAAACATAGACGAGATGACTACTTTCATGGCATAAATCCAATTCCTACCCAATAACAAATTGTAGTCAAGGGGTGTATCAACCAACTCTACCTCAAACGACATAGTCTTCCCCCTCGAAGTAGACATGAATAGAAGGAATAATTCTATGTGGCCTAAACAAACATCCATATAATTCCATCGGCATAGTCATATAAGGCCCTTCCAACAAGAAAAATACATGACTGATGTCAAATTGCATTCATTAATAATCATCCATTTGATGGTATTATATGGAACCTCCACATGTGCTTGAAAATACACATGTTAAAGAAAGTGAGGATGTACATTGGACATCTCAAACTTTGTCACACTCAATCCACTTAAATAAAGAGCTCCCAAAGTAGAAAAAAAAGTTTTCCTCTTTGAAGGAAACCTATGGAGCACCTTTAAATCCAACATTGCACGTGTTGTTTTTTCCCATATCCTCCACAATAGAATATTTCTATGTGACTCAAGAATTAGGATTGTGCACCGAGCACTTAAGGGCTCCTTTTGACACATGTGGTATAGAATCCAGCTTATCAATTTGAAAATCTATCTTCGAAGGAGAAGGATCTTTCCCTAGAGTCAGTTACGAGGGATCGTAATTGCACATATGGATAGAAACGAGAATAGATGAAAAATTATTGATACAACCATGAACGCCATCATGCGATGGAGGGTTTTGAAATCCAATAGACTCACTTTTAGTTGTTGTAGCACTTAAATCCATGTCTTGTTTATGAGGAAGAGGATTAGTTAACACAACTAGGATCTGTGAAATGAACTTTAAGTATTTATAATTCCTAGGGAACAAATGCGTAAGGTGGTCTTGACCATAAAAATTACAAAGAAATATGACCTCCCATTTAGGTTTCTTATCCATAATAGGATTCTCATTGTTCTTTTCATGATTATGATTTTTCTTCTTATTCCCACCCTTCTAATTATTCTTCCCAATTTTCTTGTTTTGTATGGGTTGTTAGTTACCCTTCTGGTTTGACTACTGCATGGAGTGTATATCCTCCAATTAAGTGGGAATGGATAAATATGTAGCTTTTCTTGCTACAAACTAGTTAAGAGACAATTTTTTCATTTGGTTTGTAATCTGGTCCACAGTCTTAGAACTCACCAATCCCACAATTCCATCAGCATGAATCCCAAGATTCTTCTTGGTATCATTATTTGATCTTGGTGCATTATGAATTATCTCATAAAGGATACTAGACTACGCATAAATCAGTTCCAACTGGTGGGCTCTAAAAATGGCATATTCCTTGGTTCTAAGTCCGGATTTCAAAACACCCTTCACAATATGTGGCAATAATGAATTAAGGAACCACTCCTATAAGAATTCAAGTGGAATGTGGGCCTTAATTAACCTCTTCCTTCTACGCTTCTCTTGAATATGGACAGGGATGTGTGTAGTCTTATCTTGTCAAAATTTTGATAAAATATTGGTGTCGGCATTGTAATAGACTAGAAGTTGAGATTGGTTAAGGAAGACCAAGTCCAAATCATTAAAACTTTAGTACATGCCCCCAACAAGCTCAATATACCATTTCACGGCAGGAACCATAAGGGTGTGTTGAAACAATCTCGATCTAATGAAATCATGATTTAGTGAATTCAATGAGCACCAAAGGTGAAAGGCAGTGACATGATAACCTATATCCTCACCCTTCTTTCCTTCAAAATTTTGGACAATCAAAGGAAGCTTAGAGGAGACCTAGGGCCATGCCGATTCATGCCACACAATATCGTTCACAAGTCTCGACAAGTCTAGCAAATTCAACGTAACCAAAAAAGGGATCTTGGGTTGTGATGTCTAAGTATGCCCCCTGAAAATATTGACTTAGAGGTAAAGCAGAGAGAGGCTCGGATTAAAGAGCACATGTAGAGGTGGATTCTGGTAAATACCATGGCCCTAGGAAGTAGGATAGTATCCTTTTCCAAATTGGTTCATATAAAGTAGGATAGGGATTTAAATAATCGGCACCACTTGAGAGTTTAAAATTATGTTACCAGGATTTGCCATTGTATGAGACTAGTGTTGAGATTTCACAGGTTGAATAACCATCATTTTCTATTTTACATATCAAAATACTGTCGATTCATAAAATTAAACATCAATACTGAAGTGTGCATAAATTTACCTGTCATTTTGAGATGCATTTTTATTTTTACACGTCATTAATATATATATATATATATATATATATATATATATATATATATTCTATTTATATTACTATTTGTAATATTTTTATTTTGTCATGGTCTCATTGTCTCTCTTTTTGTTAGGTAAACTCGACTCAATCATGGTTTTTTGGGCCCATGGTAATGGCCCATTATATTCCTTGCGAAGAAGCCAATTTAAAGCTTTCCACGATAAACCTTCTTTTCCATTATTTGTGTGTTTGGTTTAATCATTCTGTTTTTATGTTTTATTTTTTTAATTATATTTTGGTAAACTTTATAGTTTTGTATTATGTGAGGCAATATATGACAATTCAATATTTCATATAGTTATTATGAATTTTATTAAATGAAAATAAGTTATTATTATGAAGGGTGAAATTAAGATTTAAACGTCAAATGAAAAGAAATGTTAAAATTAAAATGTCATATAATTCTTTTTTAAAGTGCAAGGTAGGATATCATATTTCAAACCTGGATGGCACACAATGCCCCTAGACAAAGGAGGAGGCACATACCCCCCCAGTGAAGGGACCCTAGAAGAAGAAAATATGAATAAAGGGATACCCATACCAAATGAGAAGATCCCTCCCAAAGGGACACTTGAACTTGACCTATAAGGATGACTCACCATAGTAAATATGTTTGTAGGAGCCAACATACTAGATGTAGGCTAGGCAGATGGGATGTAAAAATTCAAAAAACTTGAATTCCCACCCCTAGTCATGAAAGGATGACCACTGGAATTATGGGTTGATGAAGGGGGATGGAATCCCCCAACATAAGGAGTATAAGGAGGTATATGAACACTTCCAAACTGATACGTAGTATAGGGGTTTGACATGCCCCCTATTCCTACATCAGAAGTACCACTAGAACCTAGAATGGAGGATGAGTTATTCAACGACATGTTTAGCATGCCAAACATAAAAGAGTTAGTGATAAAGGGATTTGACTGAGTATCCGTGCTCGACCACATTAAAGAGGAAGTGGGCACATGATTTGACAACCTGGGGACATCAAAGGGTTTCGATCTATTATGATCAAGTGAACTAGTTGCATGAGGACTAGTAAACAAAGGGTTCCTAGGGAGCCATGAGGTAGCTTGAAAGGGAGTCCTAGGGAATCCTATCCCTAAGGCCGATGAAGGTGTCGAAGAGAATTCCAAGGTCTCAGAAGCAATACTCATGGTCAACTATGTTCGGATCTATCTATCTGATAGACAAATACCATCAGTATTAGATCTACACCTCTTGTAAAGAGGCTGTAAAAGGTCACTACTAAGCGATACTACTAGATGGTAATTATACTAAGTGACGAGAACGATGAAATTCAAAAACTCGAGCCATGATGAATCTCGAGAAAAGGACTCAAATAAAAATGATCCATAAATCCAACTAAAGAGCACAAAGCACACCCCTAAATAAGCTAGGATAAATGCACACAAGCAAGGAATATGGTTAAATTATCTCAGAATATATAGTAGGTACATCTTTCCTAGGAGAGGCTTAAGACTTGCATACACTATAAGCATAGGTGCATGATGAATTATAGAGGCCCTTAGCTTCAACATGTAAAGAAATTGTGTTTTCTAACCACTACCTAACCAAGACACTCATAGAATCACCCCTTTAAGTATCCCTTGTGATACATAATAATTCCAATTATGGTCACCTCGATATAATCAATGCTCAGGTGGATATTCATAGGCAGGAAGCACCATATGGGTAGGGAAACTAATCCCGAAGATTGAAAGAAACAAAGTTACCTCATGATCCCCCATATATAAATAGAATTCTAGAAATATCTTTGATGATAATAGAAGGTATTGGAGGGATCTCTTCACAACCGACGTTCAAGATAACTTGTGATTAAATCCCATGTAAGAGTAGATTCCAGAGAACACTAATTATATCAAGAATTTCTCCTCTCCCTATATAGACACCTAATTGTTTCCATTTTATAGTCTTGGAGAATATTACTCAAACAATCCTATTCCAAGACTCCAAAACCTAAGCTTGTTTGTGCAACCTATAGAACGAAAACTTTCTAATCAATTTTAAGTTAGCGTTAATTTTAATAAGATGTGCTCACTCAAGGAGATATAGTCATGCAACTAACGATGTTATGACTTAGGAAGAAAAATAAAGATGCACACCTAAAAACATTGTTAAGTGAGATTTGTTTTCCAAATGAAAAAATGGGATGCCATTAAATGAAATGCATATAAATGGTCTCTTTATTTTAAAATTCCAATGTAATCTTTCCAATATGAACCCTAGACTAATTTTTGGATTATTATTAATCCTCCCTTTGACTACATAGTCTATTTGTCTATTTTCCTAGCTTAGGAGGTATTCATAACTCCACTACTGCATGGGTACATACCTAAGGGACATATGCCACTAACTGCACCTGATTGCATGAGTTTAGGAGCCACAGGGACCAATCCCTAGAATTTAGGAACCCACTCTGAGTGCCACCAACAGTCTCATTCAGTTGACCTTGGTAGGTAATTAGTCATGTTTAGTTATGCTCCAGCTACTATAAGTTAGATCAAATCAGTTATCCTAGTGTCAATTTGTATGATTGAAAGGAACGTGGGCGCCTTTTCTAACCTAACCTCACTAGTTAACTGATTGTAGACTAAGTTAGTTATCCAAAGTTTCATCAGTGAGCTCCAGTGGTGATTTTCCCACATCGAGTTAGCTCTAGAGTTGATCTGAGTTGGTAGATTAGAATCATATGTTAGGAAAACAAATTCTCCTATATGTACAACCAGTGTATTCCATATTATTTACGGGTTCATGAATATAATCATATTATTCAAATTTTGTCTCCATGTGTGAGCAATTTTGTCATGATTAATTGAACATTTTATGCTAAATTATTCTCTCTCTTCTGCAGCATTCTCTTCTCATTTGAATTCATGTAGGATGATGATCCTATGCTTCATAGAATTTGAGATGGTATCAGAGCAAGTATCCATGCCTACCTCGAAACTCAAAAACATCCATTGATGCACCATAAGCCATTGAGTTTCCACATAATTCCTAGAATAGTTGCATTTCTCCTTTGGATTATGTCCACATAAGTCTATCCTGGTGTCATGTACTCAGAGAAGGTGCACATGATGAAGTGAAGGGTGATTGAGCTAAATTAATGTGAATTGAATTGTTTTGCAATGTTTTTGCAGGTACATTTAAATATTTCTTAAAGAATTGTTGATCAATATAGCCGTGAAATGGAGAATTCAACAACTCTCACTCCCATAATCCTTACACCCTTCAATTACCTTCATTAGATGGAAGACATGCAAATTTCCTTGCACAACAAAGGTCTATATGGGATGATCATGGGAATAGTCTAACACCAATAGTATATTGAAAAATTGAAGCATCTATATAGGGTTGATGAAGGTTTTGGAGACGTGCATCCACATCTCCAGGGAGCTATTGTTCCATCTTGATGGACTCCTGACTTTGAAAGAAGTATGGGATAAGCTCAAATCCTTGTTTGAAAAACAAGATGAGTTGAGGGGCCATAGCTTCGACAATGAATTGCATTATGGGGAATTTTGAGGTCTAAAATGAGCTTCATAAGAGATATAATAAAATATTATGAGTTTATCTTTTTGTTGGGAAAGTATATTTACAACTCACCTCTTATACTACAATCTATATAACTATGGTTGAGTTAAATTAAAAAGATATCTAGAAATAAAATGAATAAAAATTTATCTTTGATATGACTAGAAATAAAAGTACTTTTAGTACTTAAATGTACAAAAGTAAAGTACTAATCATTAAAATAAAATACTTTAGTTTTGAATTATAATAAATGAAACTTATATGAATAAGTTACATACATTCATTAAAACCTAATTTAACTTATATTTATTAAATAAATGTTAAATTTATATTTATAATTATAATTATAATTTAAACAAATAAATATTAAATAAAATTAGTTATGATGAATATTATTTTAATTTATTTAATTTTATTTAAAGTTAAACTTAATATCTCTTATATTTATATATATAAGTTATAACAATATTATTACAGCATTATAACCTATTTAATATAAATGAATACAGAAAATTATATATATATAAATAAATAAATAAAATTATATATATATATATTAAAAATTTTAATCACATATTAGCTAAAATAACACATTAATATATACGATGGATTTAATAAAATATTTTACAGCTTTTTCATATTCTTTACATCAAGTACGTACACATGAGTTTAAATGAGTTTTACTTTTATATAATATTATATTCCTATATAATATTATATAAGTTTAATATTAATATATATTCATTATGTTAAGTAAGTATTAGAAATGAAAGTTTAACTTTAAGTTTGGTTTGTTTTTAATATTATTTTTTATATTAATATATTTATTATATATGAAAGTACTTTAAAGTATGTTTACTTTAAACCTATTTAAGCGTACTTTAAACCTATTTAAGTATTAAGTATAGAAATATTATATTCTAAAAGAATATATGTTTTTTTATTATTATGATTATTTATTAACTATGGGTTTGCATTTACCATTTAGAATTTGACAAAAAAATACTTTTAACTCAAAAAAATGCCACCTCAACTATAACAGATGATGCCATTCTCTAGAATGTTATTGGTTCTTTTAAAGTTGATTTTGATAGTACTTTTTTTGTTTTTAGGCCCATTTTAGACGTCAAAATTCCCCTAATGATAGCACTACAACCAAGTAACTTTGGCACAATACAACTATTCTTCGCTAAATTCAAATCACTAATCATGCAATGCAAGCAATGCCGGATTTGAGAAGAAGGATGAGCAATTGGTGCTCTCTACCAGCGTAGATCCAAAAGCGCCGAGATGGATCAAATCTCTAGGGGTGCAAACCTCTTCTTAGGTATCCATTAATTTGATTCAAACCAAAAGACACATCTTTTTATTTAAGGTCCACATATAATATTTTTATTATTAATATTTAATATTATTTATGGCCTACATATAATATTTTTTATTATTTTTTATTTTGTTAGGAACGAACATTGCATCATTTTCCTACACATGGTTTTAAAACCATATGCAAGGACCTCGTACAACCATGGGTTGTTTAGGAGGCCTTGCACATGGTCTTAAAACCATTTGCAAGGCCCTCCTAAACCATGTACAATAAAACCATGGGTTGTTTAGGAGGCCTTGCACATGGTTTAAAAACCATGTGCAAAGCCTCCTAAACCATGTACAATAAAACCATGGGTTGTTTAGAATGTTTTGCACATGGTTTTAAAACCATGTGCAAGGCCAACATTTTTTTACGGATAATTCAATTTTGTGTTTTTTTTTTTACCCACATTTTTTTTACGCATAATTAAATTTTTACTTTTTTATTGTTTTGTTAGGTAGGAAGATTATAACATCTCCCCCATGTATTAGATTGTTTTATTTTGGCCTATTAGAAAATTTATTTCTCATAATACTTACTATCACAATTATTTTTTGTTGACATGTTATAAACGTTACATCAAGTTACAATATCTCTCCCATAATATTCACTATCACTATTATTTTTTGTTGACATGTTACAAATGTTAGTAATGTTACATCAGGTTACAAGATCTCCCCCATACTGGGCTGTAGAGCACCTCTCGGTGCAATAATGAGAAAACTTGTCCCATAATTTTCAGTGTTTATTTCTACTTTTCACTCTTGGAGACTGACTACTGCTAATTGGACAATGCAATCCCTTGATGCCTTCACAGAGTCTCTAGTCCAAGAACAAGACAATATGATATAGATGGGAGCTCTGAGAGCCTCTACAAATCAAGATATCTTAGCTGGTGAGACAAGGAATGCACAAGCAAGAAGGAAGAAAAATGTAAAGAGAAAAGAAACAATGAATTTCAACCTAAAGACGAGTTTGATCCATTAGATGAAGCCTCAGGATTTAGGAAGGACAAACATCAAAGGCCTGACAAGGGTAAGTGCTCTTATTATAAGAAATGAAACCATACATAGAAGTATTGTATGAAGAAGACCATTGATCAGATGGAAAAACTCCTTGAGCAACACAACATTGAACTCACTGAAGACGCAAGGAAGACTGAAGCTGGAGAAAGGACTAAAGATCATGATGAAAGATGCCATGCACTGAAGGCTATCTATTCAAAATCACATGCCTTCCTCATTGATTAAGGAGCCTCCAATCATATGATTGCATTCAGAGAATCATTCTCTTCATTACAACTTACTAATGGTATGAATATCCATATGGGTGATGACACTCAGATTCGAGCTGAAGGAATGGGTTCAATTAAATTAAAACATGGAATGTTCAAAGATGTACTCTATATGCCCTATGTTCCCTCTTTAGCTGCAAATTTGTTATATGTATACGAGATGACACATACTGGCCCACTAAAGTGAGTGGTGTTTGGTTGTGACTAGAGATGATTTTAGGGGTGAATTTTAGCCCAGTGGGCTATTTTTCCATGTTTTTCTCCCAAAAAGGATTCACCATTTTGCATTTTTTGAAGCCCTGTTTCATTGAATTTTGATGGGGTAAAATTTTTTCACTCTAAAAATAGTCAAATTATTATATAAATGATATAAAATCCTTTTGAAATTAAAATATTTTTTGAAAAATATCGCCAATCATTTTATAGTTGTCGTTTTAAGAATTGGTAATATTCGCCAACATTTATTGTGACTTAGTAGAGATCTCAGAAATCTCAAGTGGGAATATTATAGAGAAGCGTGTTGCATATGAATTCTCACACTTTATGCCATACTCAGATCTAGTACAGTCTTAGCTACCATTTGAAAGGGGAGGTAAAAACATTCTATCTACTCGTTTTACATATGATAATGTTTACATTATTGTTTCACATTCAGAATTTGAAGCAAAGGACCCAGTTGAATAAGTTGATGAAATTGAGTATGAAGTTCAAAGTGATCCAGATCCAAATCTAGTCCTTACTCCCAATCACAGGCCTAAATGGGCATAAAAGGTTATTGAGGCACCTCGGAGCATGATTAGAGAGCCATTTGACATGAGGAGAACAAGATCCCGGTTTCATAAAGAGAACCTTGGGCTATCTCAAACAAGTTTACTTCCTTCAGAGAGGTGCAACAAGATCCCAATGAGATGCTACATGATGGTAAGGACTAATCAACAACCCTTTTCACATAAGAACCAATTGGATCATGTCACTCTCCCTCTAGAAAGAAGAGACAAAGGAAACATTCCTTCTCATGTCTATCATCTGATTGGAAGAATATGAAGAGGTTCACATGCATAGTCCCAATATACTAGTGCCAGCAAGGACCATCATACTACCTCTTTGCACCACAAAGATGCAAGTTGTAAAAATATTTTCACAATTTTTTATTCAATAAATTTTTTTCTCTTCATATGACAGCTTGATCATGATTTTCCTGCTTATTTTTTAATTGAAAGGTTTTGAGGTGCAGGTTTGAAGTAAGAATGTTGCCACCGACATAGGAAGACCACCTACCTCCACTCCCCAATAACATGTTGCATTCCCACATTAATGTGCCACTGTATCTCTCAAACATTATAGATTACACTCCAGGTAGCAACCACACCAAAAGCATTTCAATTGCAGGAATCAACCACGACCACTAGAGTCTGAAGCTAAGTGAAGCTTAGTGAAGCTGAAAAGGTAAGCGCCCTTCTTTTCTCTCTACATATATCAAAACCCGTGCATTTTGAAGCTAAGTCAAGCTTAGTGAAGCTGAAAAGGTAAGCGCCCTTCTTTTCTCTCTACATATACCAAAACCGAATAAAAGAAAGTTGTATGAGCATGTTTTTCATGTCCTGTCGATGGTGATAATGATGCTGTTTTTTTATCATATTCCCAATTGTGTTTTTTTCGATGGTATAATAAAACCCTCTCACTCCAATTGTATAAGGGAAATCATGCAGAAACTGGTCCTCTTTCATGCCAGAAAGCTAACCCAACATAAGATAGATTGGATTTTAGTGAATTTTGTTAATGAAAAGCTTTGTTACTTGCGTATTGTAACAGAGGCTGTGGTTTTGGAATTTCTGTGTGTTATAATAGAGAGGTTGTAGTTTTGGAATTTATGTGTGTGAAAACAGAGCACACTTTGTTTTTTTCTTCCTGTTTGGAATAGTATTATGACAATGATTTCTTGAAATGATATCTGAGTTTTGTTTTAAGCTATAGCTGATAATCATTGTTCAGTTTTCATAAATTCAAACAGAGTTTTTATTTTGTGAATCTGTATTTTCTGGGTGTGACTCCTCAATGAGCACTTAATTCCCTTTTTTTTTTCTTACAGATTCTTCGCTTCATCCATTTACTAGAATTTTCTTGCAATGAAATTCCAATGCCAAAAGCAATTGTTACTCAAGGTAGTAACTGCACTTTAACGATGCAAAAATCTGGAAAAAGTGTTGCCAAAGATTATTCTGAGCAACAAGTTCATTAATTAATATGGTCAAGTTGTTTCCAGTACTTAGTTGTTTCCACTCATTAACATGGTCAAGTTCAAAAATGCGAAGTGTTCGTTATAAGTTTTCCACATGAGGTAACTACTGCATTTGATAGGAAATCAAAGAAGATCAATACAGACGAGCTGGACAGATGGTTCGTGACAAGTCTGTGTTTTCCTTGCTTCCCCAAACCAGGAACCTGCAACAAGAATTGCAAGCAGAAAGATTGTGAAGAGAAAAAAGAGCGAGTAGAAAAGACAAAGTATAATGAAAGAAACGAGTCCTTAGAGGGCCGAGGCAAGAGATCTGTTGGCACGTCCTATCTACAACCACGTACAACAAGAACCAAGGAAGCGAGGAATAACCAAGGAGGAGAATTGAAAACAAGAACCAAGGAAACAATGCACAAACAGGTGCAAGGGAATGCCTCGTAGAGCTGCTACATATTAGTTGTAGGCTGAAAAAAAAAATGTAATTAGGTATATTTCACTTATAGAGGCACTCCTTTTATTATTTTTACACTTGTAGGTATTCTCACTGTTTGAATAAAAACCCTACAGCAGAAAAAATAATAATTCTGAAGTGAAATATAACCAATGACTGTTCCATTATCCTCCAACTAACTCATAACACCTCAACGTGCATTGCCCTTGCACCTGTTCGTTCCTGGTTTGTTTGGTTATTCGTCGCTTCTTTGGTTCTTCTTGTGCTTGTATATGACAGGTGCCAACAATCTTATTTCCTTGACCTCCTTTTCCCTCGAAAGCAGCAGCAGTTGAACTAACCCTCCCTTTATTTCATTGTCCATTGTCTTTTCTCCTTCACAATCTTTCTTGCCTGTTATCAAGAAAATAAAGAAAAACACAGACCTGCTACCAAGAACCTGTCCATTACACAGACCTGTTACCAATAATTCTCTACATCTTAAATTTGTTCCATCTAAAACTATTACATTTATTTTATTTCATTGTTCATTGTCTTTTCTAATGCCTCCTTTTCTTCTTCACGATATTTCTGTTTGCAGTTCTAGCTGCAGGGAAATGGTTTTGGGAAACAAGAAAAACACAGACCTGTTACCAATAATTCTCTACATTTTAAAACTGTTACATGTAAAACTCTTACCTCATATGGAAAACTTATAATGAATGCTCTACATTTTAAAACTGTTGCATGTAAAGAAAAAGTAGTGGAAACATCTTAACCATATTAATTAAAGAGCTTATTGCCCAGAAATAATATATTGATCGTAAGAACAATTCTTTAGCAGGGTGAGAATGGCGGCGTGCCGACTCGAATGGTTCTTAGAAATCAACTCTCATTCTTAAAATTACTTAACACTGAATTTAAATGGAAGATAAATAGATTATGACGTCTTTATTTCCTCCATGTAAACTCTATATACTCTATATATATGAATGACATCATTAGAACTGCTTACGTTATATTTTTTATTATCAATATAGTAATATGTAATTGTATCAAGCTACGTATAATTATGTTCTAATCAATATAATAATATCTAATTGTATAAGCGACACATAATTATCAAAATGATCTCACAAAACATTTATTACATAGTTCACAAACTTACGACATTTATGTTTTAACAAACCATTTATCATATAGCCACAAACTTATCACAATAATGTGTTGGTTATCTTTTAGCCAAAAAAATGTCTTGGTGTCTAAATTATATGGTTTATGCATTACAAAGTTTTATTTTTTATTTTAAATGTGAGACAAATTGATGCTTACTCTTAATCCTAAACATTTAAGATTATCTAATGGAAAAAAGTTACAAGTTAGGTGTATTCCACACTTCAATTTTGATATCATATATATTTTATTATAGTGACTATTCCTTCTATACATAACGCCTATTGTATGACATTGAATACCATGTGATACAATATTAAAAATACAATAATAATTAATAAAAAAACTAATTATGTGTAATTTTTTATAATTAAAAATAGTGAAATAATAAATATCATATAGCTTAAGTAAATATTTCACAAGTTAAATCACATTAAACTTTATAATTTAATTAAAATGTAAATTAAAGTCCAAGCATCAAATTTAAGATAGGAATATAATCAAATTTTTTCTTAAAGCCCTACAATTTATAAGTGAATAGCCTAAAAATGTTAAGAAAAACATAATCATTGCATGTATTGAAAAGTGCATTTTTAGCTGATAAAGAGCCGAGAACATTTAGCCATATCCACTTATAAGTCATAAAATCAAACATTGGACCAAATTATTATACCAAATTGTGACCAATTTGATGATGAAAAATAAGATATTAAAAAGCAAATTTAAATACAATTTAAAATATGATGTATACTTAAATAAGGCTCAGAATCAAAATTTTACCTTGATTGTAATTTACTCAATTTATGGGATTCCAAAAATTTCTTGTAAATGCCTTGTGAAACTTGCTTGGCTATATATTTATCTAATTAAACATGGATATGATACCATATTCGTGCACAAAACAATGGGCTCTATTTAGCGTGGAAACTCTTTAGGCTGGAAATCCAATTAAGGCACCAACACCACCCACTTTCAATATTTTACAATTGAGTATCCACCATCGTGTACTAATACCATGCCAAAATAACATGGGTTACTAAACAAACCATGGAAATCTAAACTTCCAATTGTAAACCTATTAATGTCTAATTCAATATTATCTTAATTACCCTATAACAATGTCAATATTAACCTAATATTTAAGTTGAAATCATTATGTAAAGTGTCTATACACTATTCTTAATGGAAAGTCATAAAAGAAATGAATACCTATTATGAAGTGATTTTGAATCATGGTGTGCATATCATGTTTTAGAGTGTGTGTTAAAATGTAAATGGATCACCAACTCATGCTCTTGTAAATAAATAAATAAATATAAGAAAAATTCAAACTTTTCTTGTAAATAAAAAAATACAAGAAAACAATAAACTTTTCAATGAAATTTTTATTTTTTATTTTTTATTTTTTTATTTTTTATTTTACATACATTCACATGGAACTATAGTATGAAAATATGAGGTTTTGCATTGAAAAACATTGAAAATGTTTACCAAATTCCTTTACCTAACTATTAAGGCCTTCACTATATTAATGATAATTGGAGGAATGCTTTTAACAAAGTAAATGCTATAGTGTTTCATAAACTTAGCATGATTGTGTGTTGGTCATAAAATGCTACACAAGCTCTACAAAATGTGTAGTCATTGGAAGGTCATTCTTGTCTTATATTGGTTGACCATTTCTTTGAGAATGGTTAGATTTGTGGACCAAATGGATTGTATGTCAAGATCTAGGTCACATCAAAGGAGATGTTTTTGCAAGATAATGTGATATGCTATTTTGGTATATATGAAATAGAGTATCCGAGCATATTTTGTCATGTATTACTTTTGAAGGAAAACCAAATACATAAATCATGGTTGTGCATTGTTATGAGCTAGAAATAAATAGTGGGGCATTCGATTTCATATTGGTATATTTTAGAAGTGAGTTGTATATTTGAAGGAAATACGTTCTAAACAATGTTGTATTGACATTTTGTGAATTCACTTTGTTGTAACTTGCATTTTATGTGAGCTAGGAATTGCCACATTGTTATTTTCTAAATGGCATAGTCCTTAGGTGGAAGGGATACACATTGCAAATTCAGAACTATGTTCATATGGGTTCTCACACAAAGGTGGGGGTCCTTTTAGATGCAGATAATGTTTTATAAAACAAGTTCCTATTGTATCAATCAACAATGCGTATGTGTTTATAAAGCATAGGAATGGGAAATACTGAGGCAACCAAGTGGAATGCGACAAAGGATAGGAAAAAACACGTACACATTCTAGAGAAGAAAACGTGTATGTGTTTTTTAAAGAAGATTTTACTCCCCAAATTGAGTTGTGAGCCCCATTCTTCACTGTTTGTGTGAGTTCAACGATGACAAAGAAAAATCACAGGTGTGAATTTGACATCTACATGAATCCTCAACCAATTTATTCTCCCCCATAGGTAAATCTTGTGCCAACTTTCTATTTTTAGACTATTTTTTTGCTAAAAAAAACATTAAAAAATACACTAGAACAAACTCTAAAATCTCACAAAAGAACCAATTTATCCAAGAACTATCCATCCAATACATAGGACAATCTATCTAGCAACTAATTGAACACTTCTCCAAAATATATACGCAATTATAAATCAAATATCCAAAATATGTTTTACTTATTTTTTTTACCTAATGTAGTATATATATTTAAGAAGACTACCCTTGACCAATATTTCATTTGTATCTTTTCCATAGAATTGAAATACAACTAAAAGAATCTCTTTCAACCTTTTTAAACTCCTAATCCTAACTTAGACCCTTTTGGTATTCTATTGGGACATGCAGTATGCAAGAAAGGACTATTTGTCGATCATGCAAATATTGTTTTGGTTGTTGATCTTCCCCTACCTATATCAATGTGATAGCTGTGAGAAATGTTGAGTCATATAGGATACTATAGGAAGTTTAGATCAAAACCTCATTAGGTAAACTTTTGAAGAAGGAAGCCAGTTTCAATGGAGTGAAGAATGTCAGCAAAGTTTAGATACAGTAAAGTAGAAGTTGTTGACTATGCTAATCCTAGTATTTCTAGAGTGGAAAAATGAGTTTCGTGTACACATAGATGCATCATAATTAACATTGGGAACAATTCTAGTTGATCTAGGGGAAGAGGAGTTAGACCATCCAATTACATTTGCAAGTAGAAAGCTATCAACTAGTGAGAAGAAATACACAATGAAAAAATGTGAAGGAATGGAAATGGTGTATGCATGGCAGAAGTACAAACATTATTTACTAAGATCACCCTTCAATATGTGTTGAATTTTTAGAGTTGGAGCATATTTTTAACATAGGTAGTAAACTTTAATGCATGGACATATAAAGTCAGATTCAGAATTGTACTACTCTAATAAAATTTGAACTGTAATAAAACAAACATTATTTTCATCTCTTTCAACTTAACACTCCATTAGTCATTGTGTTAAAGTTTTTCCTCGAGTATCATCAAATTCCATGTACATTAACAATATGATCAAATAATGTACAATAGATATCAGCAATAAAGAATCATTACCAATATTTCAAACATCCTTATACTCAGATATTTCAGATTTGATCTTGTCACCGAAAAGACAGGTCAGAAATAAAGTTTAAAAAGATAGAAACAGACCTCAGACTCTTAGTCAACAGGAGGAGAAGCTTCAATCAAAAGCACATGATTGAGTAGCTCAGTCATCCCTAGTATAGTCACGCTAAGGAAACACTGTCACTAAGTAGAAAAGACACTCACTCATGCAGGAGAAGAGTCGACCACGTAGGAGAAGAAGTATGCAATCACTTTGTTGAGCTTACACAACCACATAGTAAGACCGGGTGGGTGTATATGGATGGTGGATAAAAAAAACACACAAATCAGACAAGGGTGTATATAGATGGTGGATAAAACAAACATGCAAATCAGATAAATAGTTACACTGAGATACACAATTTGAAGGTGGATGTTGCTGGTGGAGTTTACAGTCATGTGAGGGATCACAATGCGCTCACATTGGAGCTCACAAAATCATGTGGGAGATCACACTAGTGCTCACACTGGAGGAACACACAGTCACATGAAGTATACATGACCACTATAGGATAGAGACCACTGTCACCCAAGAACAGGAGTGATCATGCTAGGGTAAATTCAAATTGAGCACAGTACACTGGGGAAGAAACCCACAGTCCACATAAATTCAATAGAGTCACAGCATTCACCAACATTATAGCCACGAGATAGCTTAGCCAATTAGTCATGGCACATGTCAGCAGAGAAGCCATGGATCAGTTCAGCAGAGAACCCATGAATCCATTTAGAAGAGTAGCCACACAGGAGAAGAGGAATCACAGGTGCAAGAGAAAGGATCCAATCACACTACCTGATCACACTATGAGGGCCAAAGGATGGATTCCATGAGAGACATACCAGTCTAAATTTAGACTCTTGGCTTGTCCTTAAGATAGGGTACCATAGATAATAATAAAAAAAGGTCCAAGATTTATAAAATAAAATGACTTAGGGTAGTATAAAAAAGTTCCATAAATGGTCCAAATGTCAAAAGTAAAATCATAAGATCAATAAATGTTTTTATTAATTATACTATAAATGTTTTACTAATTAAACCATAAAGTAAACATTTAATAATTTAATAATAAAGACAGAAAGGAACATTTAATAATTTTATAATAAAGACAGAAAGTAACATTTGATAATTTTATAATAAAGACATAAATTAAAAAATACATAGTAACAAAGGTACACACATTAAGAGTGTTAAGACCAAGTAGGAAAAAGGACCATGAGTCAACAAAGGGGGCCACAATAAAAGAACCCACAAACCCACAAGATCAAGGTGAACCATATAAGGTGGACAAACAACATCTTTAAAACCAACAAGACGAGTAATCTTTTATGTCTCTCAAGGTACATTGTTTTATATATTTTGTCATCATTGTATAAGTGTAAGATCCAAATAGCTTGTATGATCCTTTGGTCCTTAATACTTCTCCTGAGGGTTAGGTGATCATCAACGGGTGGTCAATTCCTTGAGAAGCAACCTAACATTAACGATTAGGACAGAGGAAATCACACATCATATTCCATTATTAAAGAATGGCTCTTAGCTCTAGGATGAGTTTCAATCCCAAACTTAATCAAATTCCTAATAACTAATTAAGTGCCTCCATTCTCCTAGAGAATGGATCTTAGTACTAAGTTGAGCTTCAGTCCCACACTTAATCATGTTGATCAACTCCTGGACCTTGACCGAGTCCCCCATTCTCCCAGATAATGATCCTAAGTACTAAGATGAGCTTCACTCCTAGACTGAAAGTCGATAAACTACATGCAGGACCTACTTAGACATCCTTTCCTTGGGCCCGAACCAAAATATGTCTCTGCCTCTACCTACAGGTTCTACTTGGAAATCATGTTCCTGGTCCCAAACCAGAATACACTTGAGGCATATAGGTTCCTTGGCCACATGTTAGGGGATTTTCCATGGCATTAACCTACTTGGTCCCAAACCAAAATACCCCAGGAGACTACTGGGGGGGCTAAGGTATTTTCTAGTGTCTTACTCTGCCTTAGTTGAGTAACTAGGGTTCCATCCTACCTAAAAATGGGTCTCGATGCTGCACTAACTTTAACACTCCCTCTGAGTAAGAGATTCATTCTC
This sequence comes from Pseudotsuga menziesii, assembly GCA_001517045.1. Lineage (NCBI taxonomy): Eukaryota > Viridiplantae > Streptophyta > Pinopsida > Pinales > Pinaceae > Pseudotsuga > Pseudotsuga menziesii. The sequence goes on along the minus strand of LPNX010364166.1, from coordinate 101,726 downwards.
AAGAACGCTAATCTTGTCTCACAAGCGCTTATACTTCGACAGAGGCTTAGTTAACACATCAGTAAACATGTCTACTAAATCATGTCCCGAACATGGATAACCTTCATATTATTGTGTTCCTATCTATCATAGGATTTTCTGAGAGTGTGATCTTATATAGATTCACTTGGAAGTTATAAGTGACTACCTTCTAAGAACCACTTTCCTACACATCATTTAACATCTTCCAAACATGATGTTTGGCTTCCACCTCATAAATGGACGTTTCTAAAACAATGATGTTGCTCAACTGAGATATCAAACCAAAACAATCATGAACCTCTCAATAAGTTACTCAAAGAGATCAACATAAGACTCCGTTAACTCCTTCCCTTGTTCATCTAAAAGAGATGACTCATGGACGTGTCTTACTTCCATGCCTATATAACTCGGGAGGTTTCTCTGAAAACTTTCTTCAAGGGATATCACAAATTTTCTTTTCAATCCCATTCCTTTTGGGATTGAAGAGCACTTTTGGCTCCCTCTTGATCTAAAAAATTACCAGTTGTTCCATTCTATTAATAACAAATTCCTGGAAGTTTCTTTAAATGATGACCATCCATCATAACTGATCCTGCAATTTGTGGAGCCTCTTGCTCCCTCTATACATGAGTAATTAGCTCCCTCTTAAGCACAGGGGGGTCACTAGCAAGGCAATACCATATCACTTCCATTCATATTGGGGGTTTGAATACTCCTAAAAACATCAAAAATATATTGCCTCATATTAAGGGGTCAAATAGGGGTTTTTAATTTAACATATTAGTACAAATATTGGAGGTTATTTAATTTGGGTGGGATGAGGAATAACCTACAAATAATGGGATGGATTCATACCTCCAAATCATGGGCTCAATTCATACCTCCAAATTATGTGTTGGATTCATATTAGTCCTAGTTTTTGCTAAGAAATAACCTCGAAATCATGGGCTAGATTCATACCTCCAAATCATGTGATGGATTCATATCAGTCCTAATTTCTACTAAGGAATAACCTCCAAATCATGGGTTGGATTTATACCTCCAAATCACTGAAATTTTAAAGTCTTTTTTTTAGAATTATTTTTTTAGGTTGGGGTTTAGGTGGGTATTAAGATTCAATCAAACCTTGCATTGCAACAACCAAGAAAATTTATATAAATATTTCTTAGCTCAGTAGAACCAAGAAAAGTTAGATCAATATTTCTTAACTAATTATTTATTTCAACTTTTTTTTTAAATTTTTCTTTAACATTTTCACATTGTCAGTTAGGAATAGTTGTTAGATTGAGTTATATTTGTCACATTCATAATTGTAATTTGAATTCTTATATGCAAGGCATCTGTCGTAATATTATATCATAACTAACATGAACATAGCTGAAAATATAAATCCTTATTTACATACCCTATGTGTTATCGCTACCATGAGATGGTATCGTTTAAGTCTCACCATTTGTGTATCTTTACAACTTATAGTGCATGCTTGAAACTTAACAATGGATCTTTTTCCATCTTGTGTGAAGTTTTTGAAAAAAAAGTAGATATAACCCAAGAAAATGAAACTAAATGTTGTTAATTCCCTTGATTGCAATAATAAATGTAGAGGAAGTGGAGGAAATGCATTGCATCCTGTGAATGGCCTAACCCAAGTTATGCACGTGATCATATGGTGTTATTGGAAAGTAAGAGGAATTTTTCTATGTTCATTTGAGTTCAAACATTTTGTTTTGATAGGAAGGTAGGGAAGTCCATCCACGAAAGGGTTTCAAATTTGCATTTTTATGGAATTTAATTTATTAATCTTATAGAAAGCATAAGCTCTTAATGGCTATACTTGTATTTACATTATATAAATTGGTTTATTGGTAGGTTGTGGTGTGAAACACCTAGAATTCCCAACTTTTCTAAGAATTTCACTTACTATAAGATTAACAATATTTTACATTCTTTGTTACAATGATCTCTTTATTGGGTTTTCTTTGACTCCCCATTACTATTTTGTTGGGTCTTCCACTATTCAACACTACAAATTGATCATTCTCTCCTGCAATCTTGGTGGAATCATTATTAGTATTATACTATTATTTTGTTAGCATCATGTTTTCTTATACTAAGATGCATTAGGGATCCTAAGTGTTACAACTTGATAATATGATATAAAATGTGGTATTAAAAATGGGTTGATAAAATTGGATACCTACAATATATGGTGAAACTAAGGGTTTTGTTAATTGGAAAGGTATATTGGGAGGGGGGTTCAACAATACAATTTCAGGAGGCATTTTCCAATATTTACTGAAATTAGAGATATTCTTTAATATCGTGTGAATGGTTGTGTTATGTAACAAGTTCACTGAGTGAACCCCCCGTGCTCTTGAGTTGTGAAAATAATTTTAAACATAAACATGATTTGCAAGCATTCACATCATCCTTCTTTTATAAGTTAAGATTGATACTAACATGATTTTATCATTCATATATGTACACTACAACTATCTTAATGCTATCAAGAGAATATCCATATGTCATGACAATACTAAGAGTCAACTTGAGTTGGGATAGGAAGTCCTCCCTATATATGTCCTTATGCAAAAATCGAATTGAGTATTTACTCATAGAGGTATCAAAATTATATTAACTTCATGCAATAGTATACATGCATTGGCCCAACTTAGATCATAATCCTAGACATAAGATTTAGCTATGAGCTTCACATTGATTGATGCATCATAAGCAATGGTTAAGCATTCTATGCCACTGTCCTTTAAACCTAAACATGCATTTCTTAAATAATTTCATGTATCATCATGGAACATAATCCAATATATTTAAATGATCATAAATTCTAACTTCCTTGCACCAACAATCTATCAATGAGTCATAAAACTCTTTTGAACAAATTAATGATCAACTATAGGGAATCATAATTAAGTCGGCTTGTCATTTGCTAACATACCTATTTCATGGGTCATCTATTAAATCAATTTTCCGATAACACTTGTCAGTACTATTGATACATCTCTTTGTTTAGCCGTTATTGATCTAATCAATCAGATATGTTAGTGTCAGATCTATTACCATCTTTATCACTCTAATGGCTAATGAATTCCTTCAGCGAAGATCTATAAAGTTCAAATCCAACAATTCAAGTACTTACTGTTACTTTGGAAACCCTTCCCTAAAGATCATGAAGACTATGCTACCCTCAAGACAGAGTTAACTACAACCTAAGCTCTGATACCATGTTGAATTTTCATGGTTAGAGGATATTTTTAACATAGGTAGTAAACTTTAATGCATGAACATATAAAGTCAGATTAATAATGGTACTGCTCTAATAAAATTTGAATAATGATAAAACAAACATAATTTTCATCTCTTTCAACTTAATGCTCCATTATTCAATGGGCTAAAGTTGTTCCTTGAGAATAATAAAATTCCATGTATAGTAACAATACGATAAAATAATGTACATTAGATATCAACAATAAAGAATCATTACCAATAGTTGAATCAACTTTATACTCAGATATTTCAGATTTGATCTTGTCATCGAAGCGACAAGTCAACTAGGAAAATAATTTATGTACCTTGAAAGAGAGAGAGTTAAAACAGACAAAAACAAATCTTGGACTCTTAGTTAAGAGGTGGATAAGCTTCTATCAAAAGCACAAACTTGAGTAGCTCAGTCATCCCCAGTATAGTCCTGCTAAGGACACACAGCCACTAAGCACAAGAGACACTTTGTCATGCAAGAAAAGAAACAACCACGTAGGAGTAGAAGTATACAGTCACGTTGTTGAGCTTACACACCCACGTAGTAACACTAGCTAGGTGTATATGAAGGGTGCAAAAAAAAATACGCACAATAGAAAAATAGTTACAGTGAGATATACACGCTGAAGTTGGATGTTGTTGGTGGCGTTCCAGTCACGTGAGAGATTATGATGGGCTCATACTGGAGCTCACATAATCGTGTGGGAGATCACGCCATTTCTCATGCTGGAGGAACACATAGTCATGTGAATTATATATGACCACACTAGGATAGAGACCACCATCACCCAAGAATAGGAGTGATCATGATAGGAGTACAATCACAATAGTCACATGAGTGGGAAATCACGTGGAGGAAGAAGCGCAGGAAGCAGTCGCGTGACTGGAGAGAAAGGCCACGTGATATGCCAATAGAATAGCCATGGGGTAACTCAGCCAATTAGTCACGGGGCATATTAGCAGAGAAGACACAGGTTAGTTCAATAGAGAAGCCACAGATCAGTTTAGTAATGAAGCCACAGATCAGTTCAACATAGAAAACACAGATAGCCCAATCATGCGAAGGTGAGCCACGGGAAAGATACCAGTCACACAGATAGCCACACACGAGAAGAGGAATCATGGGTGCAAGAGAAAGGATCCAGTCACTCTATTCGGTCACATTATGAGGGTCGAACGATGGATTCCAGGAGAGACATATGGGTCTAAATTTATAACCTTGGATTTTCCTTAAGATAGGATAGCACAGATAATAAAAAAAAAAAAAATCCAATATTTAATCTATAATATAAAATGACTTAGAGGAGTATAAAAAGGTCCATAAATGGTCGTAAGGTAAAAAATAAAATCATAAGATAAATGAAGGTTTTTATTAATAAAACCATAAAGGTTTTATTATAAAACCATAAAGTAAACATTTAATGATTTTATAATAAAGACATAAAGTAAAAGAGTCATCATAACAAAGGTACACATAGAATAAGAGTGCTAGGACCAAGTAGGATAAAGGAACATGATTCAACAAAGGGGGGCCAGAATAAAACAACCCACAAACCCACAAGATCAAGGTGAACCATATAAAGTGGACTAAAAACTTTGTTAGGACAAACAAGACAAGTAATCTTTTATCTCTCTCAAGGTACATTGTTTTACATATTTTGTCATCAATGTATAAGGGTAAGATCCAAACAAATGATACCATCCTTTGGTCCTTAATATTGCTCCTAAGGGTTAGGTTCTAGTGACACCACACATCATCTTCCATTCCTAAATAATGGCTCTAACCTCTAGGCTGAGTTTTAGTCCTAGGTTGAGTCAAATTCCTGGTAACTGACAAGGTGCCTCCATTCTCCTAGAGAATGGATCTCAGTACTATGATGAGTTTCAGTCCCAAACTAAATCATGTTGATCAAATCCTAGACCCCAACTTAGTCCCCCATTCTCTCGGAGAATGGTCCTCAGTACTAAGCCGAGCTTCAGTTCGAGAATGAAAGTCGATCAACTACCTGCATGACCTACTTGGATATCATGTCCCTGGTCCCAAACAAGAATATTTCTCTGCCTCTACATGCAAGTTCTACTTGGACATCGTGTCCTTGGTCCCATACCAGAATACCCTATAGGAATATAGGGAGTCTAGCCACATGATAAGGGCTTTACAATGATATCAACCTGCTTGGCCCCAGAACAAAAAACCCTAGGAGACTACTGGGGGGACTAGGGTATCTTCTAGAGTCTTACTCTGCCCTAGTTGACTAACTAGGGTACCATCTTCCTTGAGAATGGGTCTCACAGTTGCACTAAATATAACAAGGGGCACACAGATCATTATGTGTTGGGATACCTAGTCAACACACCAGTTTTTTTGGGGGAATATATAGAGATGGTTGTTTCTATTTCATGAATATAACTTTAAAGTTCTTGTGAATACATGACAGTTGAATTTAGGACTTGATCATTTGTCATGGATACTCATAAAAGAAGATGGTTGAACCTTAGATTCTAGTATACGAGATGTTAATTTGTTCACAATATAGATGGTTTATGATTATTTTGTAAAAATTGTTGAGTTTTTTAGCATAGTATTATCCCCATATCACTTCACAATCGCGCAGAAGAAGCAGTCAGTGGTTAAGGTAGTAGATTATGAGTTGATATTAGGGAAATTTTATAAGTTAGGAACACATGGTATTATGCTAGCATATGTATTATATCACGAGAGACAAATAATACTATCATAAGCACATGAAGGAGTTTCTAGAAGTCACTATGCATGAAAAAAAACAACTTGAAAGATTTGGCATGAAGAAAATTTGGCGACCCACCCTTCATAAGGATGCTAGGGATTTCTATCAAAGTTGTGATGTATGTGAGAAAGTTGGGTGACCATTTAGAAGAGACAATATTCCATTGACACCAAATTTCATGTCGTAGTTGTTTGATAAATGGAATGTTTATTTTGTTGGTACAATAAATCTACCAACAAAAATGTCAAGAGCAAGCTAGATAATCATCGAGACATATTATTTGACTAGATAGCCTAAAGAAGAACTGTTCAAAGATTCTAGTTAATAAATAACTATGATATTCTTATTTGATAATGTTGTGACATTCTTTGTATGTCCAAGGATTATGAGGAGTGATCAAGGGACTCATATCCTAAATAAGACAACCACTGCTTTGACAACAGAATTCCATATTTATAACTAGAATAGAAAATTGTACCACCCCTAGGGAAGTGAAATAGTGGAAGCATTCAACAAGATCATTTTGCATGTGCTAACAAAGTTGTGTAATGTAAACTGAGATGAGTGGGACATGAGGATTCCTACAATATTATGGGCATATAAGATAGCTAGTAAGAAGATCACAAGGAATACACCATTCTAGATATCATGTGGTTGGGAGGTAGTGATGACCATGGAGTTAATTATGCCAAGTCTGGACATTGTTGCATTCATAGAGCTCATGGATCCTTGCATAGTACATAGAATATGATTAATACTAGTAGAGTTGGAGGATGACAATTTTGTTGTATGATTTGAACAACAAGTACATAAAGAACATGAAAAATCATGGCATGGTAAGCATATCAAATATAAGAAGTTTTACGTAGGATACCTACTTTTCTCTATGCCAATTATAAAGTTTTGAAATACCTAGGTAGGTTTTGAATTCATTGGTTGGGTCCATATATCATCATATTTGCGATAGACTCGGGAGTTGTTTAGTTGTGAAAAATTAGCATGGAAGTCATGGATGGATTTTTAAATGCATAAAGAACATGAAAAATTGTGGTATGGTAAGCATATCAAATATAAGAAGTTTTACGTAGGATACCTACTTTTATCTATGCCAATTATAAAGTTTTGAAATACCTAGGTAGGTTTTGAATTCATTGGTTGGGTCCATATATCATCATATTTGCGATAGACTCGGGAGTTGTTTAGTTGTGAAAAATTAGCATGGCAGTCATGTATGGATTTTTAAATGCAAGTTGGATGAAACTATGTAGGGACAACTATCCTTCCATGCAGTAACCATAAAAAGATATGAAAAAAAATTGTTGTAGAAAGTAATGGTTGGATTTGTGTAAAAGGAATGTAGGTGGGATAGTTTGCACAAAAAGAAATCCATAAAGATGATCTATGTAGAAGAAGAGAAGAAACATTAAAATCATAAGTGATGGTATGCCAACAGAGACATGACATAATAAATGCAAATATCAGAGGAAAGATTTGGATAAGAGTGATGAATCTAGGGCTAATCTAGAAAAATCCAGGCTAAGATCCATCAATCTATACCAACATTAAATGTAAAATTAGGCATGAAGAGGGATGGGACAACTAGTAGGAGATTACAATATCAAGTCGAAATCAAAGAGATGAGAATTCGGAAATTCAAAATTGAGCAAATACCTAAGAAATAGTAAGATGTCAAGTGTATATTTATAGGGAACCAAGTCACAAATCATAATTGCAGAGGAAGATGGCAACACCAAAGGAGGTATGATTTGTGTTAATGAATAAGCCATGAACTAAGAAACTTTCAATAACAATGTAGGAAGAAAACCTATGGGAATCAGGTTCGATACCACCAAGGTTTCTGAAACCATATGTGCCAGGGCGGAGAGCAATAACCAAGTCCATAAAATTGAAAAATGAACCAAAGTATGAGTCGGTTAAAACACCAATCCTAGAGGATTTATAGTTGAAGGAAATTTGTTCGGTATTATTGGAGGTTTGAAGTACATAGAGAAAGACATTAAATACAATACATAGTATTTAGATCGGATTGTAGAAAAGTATCTCTAGAACAAGACAATATTAGACTCAACTATAACTCTAGTCGATTTGTAGGAAAGGGTAGTAGGATGCCACAAAACAGTGGTACTTAATATATTTAAGATTCCCCATTTTCACAGAATCCTAAAAATCAACAACTCACTCTAGTTGTCATTGAGTTATGTGCATAGAGGATTCTTATGATTGGGAAGACCAGTATCCATCGAAAGTTATCTCTTCATGCAAATTACCAGATTGTCAGTGGTAGGGTATGACTTAACAGCATTGTTCATAGACAAAAGGAAATATAATGTAATTTCGAAAAGAATGAAGGAAAATATAAGACACGCACTAAGGATAGAATGGTAAGGAGATCACCAAAATTAATGACAACTATGTGAAGTTTGTGATGCAAGTTTTGGATTACAAGTTAATAAGGACCGATCGTAGAGGATATTTTGTTCAATATTCTTTTAGAATTTTTGTGATATTAATGCAATTAGAAGACAACTCACAACTGCTTACACACCTCAACAGAATGGATTAGCTAAAAGGAATAACCATACCATTGTATAAATGGAAAGGAGTATGTTACAAACCAAAGGATTAAGAAATTCCTTTTGGGGAGATGCAATTTCTAGAAAAATATACATTCTCAATCGATGTCCCACTCAAGCACTTGAAATTATGACTCCTTATGAAGCCTAGTATGATAAAAATCCTATTGTTAATGATTTCAATGTTTTTGGTTGTTTTTCCTATGATCATGTAGTTGATCAAAAGAGACAAAAGTTAAATCCAAAATGTGAAACATGCATTTTTTGTTGATATAGTGATCAAAGTAAGGCTTAAAGGTTATATAATACTCTCACCCATAGCATTGGTGTGTCAAAAGATGTGATTTTTGTTGAAGGTGTAGTTTATGGTCACAAAAAGACCATATTTAGAATTCAAAATATGGTTTGAATGGTGATACTATTGATGATATTAGTGATGATCATCCCACTAATGTTTTAGTTCCAAATGCTACAAATACACCAAGTATTCCCTGATCGAGATCTATTAATTCAACTCAAACTCTTAGAAGAAAGGAAAGAATTTTAAATGACATTTATTACAGAAGTATGGCACATGAAGAAAATCCAAAAGGAGAGACTATAAATTTTCTTTATTTTCACAAGTTGATTTTGAACCATCAAGTTTTGAAGAAGTTTCTACTAATGATTTTTGGGTGCAAGATATGCAATAAGAGATTATTTCAATTCATAGGAATGATAACTATGACCTTACATATATTTCACATGACAAACAAAAATGGTACTAAATGGGTCTACAATACGAATTATAACAATCATGGTGGGACTCTTGAAAAAGACAATGCACAGTTAGTTTCTAAGGACTTCAAACAAAGGTATAATTATGAAGATAAATTGGCACCTATAGAAAGACAAGAGACTCTTAGATTGTTGATTTCACTGGAAGCACAAAAGAAATGGAACATTCATCACATGGATGTGAAAAGTGCCTTTCTTAATGGGTAGTTACAAGAGGAATTCTTTGTGGAACAACCACAAGTTTTTGAGGTGCAAGCAAAGAAACATCAAGTGTACAAGCTAAATATTTCCTTATATGGCCTAAAGAAAGCACCAAGAGCGTGGTATGCTAGGATTGATGGATATTTTCAAAATAATGGCTTCGAGAGAAGTAATACTGAACCAACTATGTACTACAAACAACAAGGTAATGGTATTCTAATTTTCATTTTATATGTTGTTGATTTGTTGTATATGGGTAGGAGTTCTAATATGAAGGGTGAATTCAAATTTTCTATGACGAGTGACTTTATGATGAAATATTTAAAACTCATGCAACATTTTCTCATGATGGAATTTCTTCAAGGTGAACATGATGTTTTTTTTGTTAGACAAAGTATGCAAAGAACATGTTGAATAAATTTGATATGGTTGAGTGCAAACCATCCCCCACTCCAATTTATCATAGAGCTGAGTTGTGTAGATATCATGGTGCTGAAATAATTGATGTGAAAACTTACAAAAGTATTGTTGGAATATTGATGTTTCTAACCTACACAANAACCATCCCCCACTCCAATTTATCATAGAGCTGAGTTGTGTAGATATCATGGTGCTGAAATAATTGATGTGAAAACTTACAAAAGTATTGTTGGAATATTGATGTTTCTACCCTACACAAGCCGTGATATTGCTTATTCATTTTCTCTTTCTTCGAGTTATATGGAAAAACCATTTTAAATGCATATGAATGAAGCTAAAGGAATTTTGAGGTATGCAAAATGTACTATAACTTTTGACATTCATTACTACACTTGTAAGAGTTTTGAATTGGTTGGATTCAATGATTCTAATTGGGGAGGTAGTTTGTATGAACGGAAGTCTACATCAAGAAGAAAAATTGAAGATTTTTTTATTATAATACAATGATTTTTTATTATAATATAAGTGCCACAAAATTGTCCAAGAATCCATTACACCATAGTAGGACAAAAAGTTTTGACTTAAAGTATCATATTATTCAAGATTTGGTGCAAAATAAGAAAGTGTAATTGAAATATATCAACACTCAAAAATAACTAGAAGGCATATTCACTAAGGTAGTTTTAAAGGATTTGTTTTTAAATCTCAAAGATCATACTATGTTCCCTCTCAGCATCAAGGGGGACTAAGCTGATAATTAATGTTGTGTGGAATCATTGACACTCATTGTCTATTTTATTCTTAGTGTGCACGTGTTAACTAAATAATTAGCAGCAAACTTCACTGCATGCTAGTGCATGTGAAGAATAAAATAACTTATCATAAATATATAAAAATATATAGCTAAATTTATGGCATTAGATATCTATGCAATGTAATCACCATATAAGAAAGTAGTTTTGCATCCTATTGATTAATTATGGTGATTAAGTGTGAAGAAAATAATAAAAAGTGTTTTCTTGTGTTATTAAAATTTATGTGTTGTTGTTTCTCCATTGTTTTGTTTAAGATGATAATATAAGTTTGGCTCTTTAATAATCTTTATAAGAACAATTTGTATCCAAAAAAGAGAAATTTTATCTCGATTTCCATCTCTAAATGTCATTTTCCATTGCATCCTCTCCCTCTTGATTAACAAAAAAATCATAAGTGGTTTTTTATTTTTAATTGTGTAAGAATATATAAGAAAAAGTTTATAAATATCAATATTAAAGAATGATACATAAATTTGATATTTATTTCATGTTGCACTTCCCTTTGTGCTTCTTCACTAAGGATTTGGTAGAAACTATAATGGGCATCCATGTCATTTTTTGTGTGCTTCTACTTTAGTAAGATTTTCGTACAAATTGCAAGAGATATTAAATTTCATATGTATTGGATTTCCTATTCAACTAACTCATTTATAGATATCAATGGAGAATTATCTTTCAGAAAATGTTAAAAAACAAAATTTCCAATAATTTTAAGTAGGGTTTATTGTTATCTATGTGATTCTTATAATTACAAACTATATTTTCTTAATATAAAGATGCAACCTTGTAATGGAATTGTTTTAAGATTAATATTCTTCCCATCCTTTAAGTAATTTGGATCTCTGTATATAACATATAAATACACTTTCCATAGGATTGATCTAACTTCGTGTACCGAATTAAAGGTTTACTTAGTCTTATATTCTAATTAAGCCATATTTTGTGTTAGATCTAAGCACATGAAAAGGACCATAGAAATGACATATAATAAATTAATGGTGGGATTGAAAACATCAAACAAGGGTAAAAATGCACACAAATTGACACAAAATATTCATCCTCGAAACTCAAACTTGCAAAAATGGTATTTGTGTGAAATAGGTGCTCATTAGCTTTAGCCAATCTAGCCAGGTTGTTAAGGTCAATACAACATTTTTCATTGATATATTTTACAATGGAGTTTTCAAGATATAAATAAGTTTCATCGAGTCAATATTAACTCAACATTCTCCCCTTTAAACTTGAATTGAGACAAGCACCTACCCCACTTTACCTAGTTATACATCTACTTAGTACATCTGCTATGAATCAAGCTAAGAGTAAGCATTACTAATGCCCATTTATATATGTGATTAAATCCAACTCAATAAAAAATGTTTACAATTGTACACCAAAGCATCTAATACTTGAAGCATCCATTGACTTCATTACACACATCACATTTTCTAAAAAATGAATTTCTAAGTAATTATCAATTGAGTAATTTTGTTACCATTGTATGCACATGCAAATGATAAACACGTAAATATCTATTTAACTACACTTCTCCTTGATACAAATATATTGATTCAAATCAAGAACTAATTAACCAAGTACTTCTTTGACAACTATCATCTTTAATCCTATTCCAATTACACACATCGATCCTTTCCATGTGTTTCCAACAATTATTCACCATTGTTGATAGTTTGGTGAACCATCCCTTCAATTTGTGTGAAACCCAAAATAAAGATAATATATGCTAGGTTTGACTTTGCAAGCTATCTCCCTTCAACCTAATCATTATCTAATTTAAAAGATAACAATGTGCTAATTTGTAGCTCATGTCAAATGAAAGTTACAACAAAATCAATCACAAAATATCAAAAGTACATTGTTCACAACTATGTTCTTTCAAATATAGATACCAATATCAAGTCCAATTCTCCACTAGTTTTAGCAAATAACAATGCACAACCATGTTTTATGTACTTGGTTTTCCTTCAAGGGTAAACCATAATAAAATATTCCTAGATACTCCATCTTGTGATAACACAACAACATATCACATTAGCTTGTAAAAGCTCCTTCAATGTGACCTAGATATTGATATAACATCCATTTGGTTGATAGGTCCAACAATCTTCACTCAACAAAATTGCCAATTAGTCTAAGATTCAAAAAGCTTCAAGTGAGTTTGTGACTACCTCCTCTACCGATATCACTAGAGTCCAAAACAATGATATGAGAAATCCAACTATAATAATTCCCAAATAACATGAGTTTTACAAATACATTGGTAGTAATGAACCATAACACTTTTTGTTTGCGATCTAAAATTGGTTAGTGAGATTAATATAACAAATCGAAGATGGTTTTTATATTGAGAATATATAATGAGATACATAAGTTATCAAGGAAACCCATATTTATGACAATACCATGATGAAACCCTAATGGAGAGATTATGTAAGTGTTTATTTATTTATCAAACAATGGAGGCATTTGTGGAAGTGTTGTCTTGTTACTGTGATACTAAAAATATTGAGAATTGAGGTATATTTCTCAAGTTGGGGTGTCCTATTAATAGTGTTGCACCATGTGTTGTGTGGGCTCCTTATCATCTACTTGAAAATTGTCAGACTAATTGTAACTAATTTGTAAGTGTGACAATGAGAGAGAGGTCTAGTGGAATTCCTATCAATGTTGTCACAAATGTTATTCCATGCATCTAATATAATTTAAAAGCACAAAGAATCAATACGATATATTCCTCAAAACTTCATGAAGCACAATTGCAACAATCAATTTATAAAGTAATGGTTGATCGATAGTTTAATTTAGAGAAAAAAAGTATTGGACAAATATAATATGAGTTATCTAAGTTACGGGTCATAATCAAGTTATGCTTATGAAACCTTATGATATTTACTTTGTTAAAAAATTCTTCCAATGGCTATTAATATAGTGAGGGGCTTAGTCCTTTTGGAATCAGAATTTGGTAAAAAAATTATTTTTTATTTTTATCTATAAACCTTCATATTTTCATAGTATAATACCATAGCCATGTACCTATCAAAAAAACGTTTCTTTGAAAAAAGTATACCTCATTTATATGTAGCTTCTACAAAAATTGCATGGCTACTCAATTTACATGTAAGCACACTTTACAAAACATGACATACACCATTATTCTATGAAATTAAAAATATTTTACATTTATGTATTTTAAGTTATCTGTAAAGGAATCACCTTATAACAAAAGGTGATACCTTTTGTGACTTTTTATTAACTTAATAGCGTGTAAACACTTTACATAATGATTTTAACTTAAATATTAGGTTAATCTTGAATTTTTTATGAAGTAACTAATTTAACCTTGAATTGGTCATTAATAGGATTAGAGACCCATGGTTTTTAGTAAATTAGAGTATTTTCCCAATGTAAAATAATATGTCATAAAGCCTATTTAAATACTTGACACTCCATACCCTAAAATATTGTAAGTTATTTACTTATAAATATTACGGTTTTTAGGAGATATATTTCAATTGTAAGTTATTGAGTTATAAATCTTAGGTTTTTTAGAAGATATATTTCAATTATGTACATTTCCTTTGTTAAAAAAAATTCTTATATGGTAGTTTCAGCCTCCGTAGTAAATGAACAGCCACTACTTCCTGCATAAGATCAAGTGGAATAAGATCATCACTTCAAGCTTCACAAAAAATCATCCTACCTGTCTAGCTTGGAAAAAAATTGAGAAGAATAATTATCATTGACACAACGCCATTTGCTATGAGCTTCAACATGCCAACACCATCCCTATCAAACCCTCAAGTCTGAGTTAGAGCCACTTGAGTGTTTGACAGGGACAACGTTGGCATGTTGAGGCTTGTAGGAAATGGTGTTGAGTCAATTATGATTACTCTCCTCAGCTTCCTTCCCAGGGGAGAAATGTCAGGTCTTTAACCCGCTCAGTGTATCAGGATTTATTGTAAAGTATGAAGCTGATGAGCTTCTCGCTATGGATATTCTCGAAGAATCGGTCCATCCTTGTTTTACAGTTCAGGGTGAACACCATGATCTCAAACAAATACAACCCAAGTCATATCACTTCGAAATAAATCCAACCCAAGCCTCCCGTAAGTGTACGGATTCTTCCCAGCGACCTGTAAAGTCTGGGACCTTTGATCTTTGGTACCATTCTCCTATTGATATTGGCTACCATTTCTATCGATATGCAATTCCAGCTCAGCTACATTAATATTTGCAGAGATATATTTCATTATCTAAGTAGAAGGTTCAAAGGGATTAGAATTAATGAGTTGTATAAAAACATATATTTATGTCAAATGACGCAGGAAAAACCCCAACCTTCGGGGAAAACCTATTCTAGAGAGAGAGAATTTTATTTTCTGCAATAAAATGAAAGTACATAAAAAAACATAGATAACCTTATCTCAACCATAGTGCTAAGCAAATTGACTAAATTTAGAAATTTTACAGTCAAAATTTATGCCAACTCGCTGCCTCAAAAATCATTCCAAACTTACTGTATGGACTCCCTCGATTTTTGTGCCCACTGCTGAAGCTTATGGATTTCCTCGATTTCTGTTCCCACGGTAAGAACTATATGGAATTGTAGGGATTGTATGGACTATACGGAATTATGTTCCCAAAAAAACAATTCTTCTTCTTCTAAAAAATCATGCCTAGAAAAATTGCCTCGAAAAACATGTCCAAAATTTTGCTCGGGAAATGTGTTGTATGAAAATGTGATTTATGTTGTTGTACAGTCTTGGGAAACGTGCTCTCTTCAATTCTCTCTCTTCCTGCAATTTGTTTCCTTTTTTTCTCTCCAACTTTAATGAAAAAATAGAATGAGACGCTAATGCCTTCCCTTGCCTTTTTGGTGTCTAAATGAGGAATTTGAATAGTCATCCAATATAAGGGCCCAAAATGAATTAGATGGATGGATGGGATTAAATGTACTTTTAATTCTCTCCAAATTTAATTTCACTCACCTCACTTAAATTTATCAAAAAGTAACTTTATTCTCGAAAGTGAAAATAAAAAAATCATCTCAAGTTAATAATTGCAAGGGTCACTTTAATTTTCCCCTTTTAATGACTTAGGGAAAATTCACTAGGGGAACACTTTCCTAGGTACAAATATCAACACTCCCTCTTACCGAGGAAGGTGTTCTACACCACACCCAACTTGTCTCTAAAATGAATGAACTTGCCTCTTCCAAGAGACTTTGTCAAGATATCTACAACCTGCTCATCAGTGGAAATGTACTGCAACTCCACATCACATCTTTGAACACAATCACAGATGAAATGGTATTTAATATCAATATTCTTTGACCTATTGTTAAATACAGGATTCTCAAAGAGCTGGATGCAACTCTAATTATCACAATAAATCATTGTAGGCATTGGCTCCTGATCAATTAAATCCACTAATAACTTGTGAATCCATAGTTCCCCGCAACTAGCTTGACTGGTCACCATGTACTCAACCTGAGAAGAACTCAAATCAACAGACTTTTGCTTCTGATTGAACCACGACACTGCTATTGAGCCCAAATTGAAACAACATCCGAAAGTGATCTTTCGGTACACCACACTACATTCCCAATATGAATCTGTGAATCAAATCAATCTAACCCCATCTGATCTCCTATAATCCAGAACATAATCCACTGTACCTGCAAGGTATCTCAACACATATTTTGCGGCAACCTAGTGCGCCCTCCTAAATCCACCATGAACTAGATGAGAGTGTTCACCACAAAGCATATATCGCAGATATTGCAACCACCATGAGAATCCTTATTAAAGATCAGGAAGAGCAACATCAACTGAATGCAACCATGCTATAGAGTTTGATAGATATCCAAATAAAGATGGACTCTAGGCATGGGACAGCAAGGATGGATGGATGTAAGAGTGGTACTAGAAGAAGAAAAAGATATTCTAGTGGGTCATCTGACTCTGAAGGATCCATTGGGGGATCAAGCTCTTCTTCTTACAAGAACAAGAGGAAGATGAACTACATGGACCATTCACGTAATGAATTCAAGAAGGCTAAGCATCCTACCTTTGATGGTGAATTAAATACTGGTCAAGAAGCTAAAGATTGGATTCTTGGGATGAGGAAGTATTTCCAAGTCCAGGACTACTCTAGAAACATGAAAGCTAGAGTATCCATCTTCAATCTGAATGGAAGAGCATCCATTTGGTGGGAGCACCTCAGGCAGGTCAAGAAGATGAATGAAAGGAAGATCAGGTGGAAACAGTTCAATAAATATTTCAAGCATAAATACCTCTCTAACGGATATTATGATGATAATATTAAGGAATTCCATGAGCTAAGATTGGGATAGCAGACCATGGAAGAGTATGCAAACAAGTTCTTGGAACTGTTAAGGTATGTCAGCTACATCCAAGCTGAGAAGGTGAAGATACATCATTTTTTGAGTCGATTACTTTAGTCTTACAAAGACAAAATTGAGTTTGATGAGCCCAGAACTCTAAGAGAGGCTATCAGGAAGGCTAAGTATTTTTATGACAAGAACAAAGGAAAACCTAATCATTATCAGGCATGGAATAAAACGAGGAATGAGAAGTTTGACCAGATGAAGAAAGGTTTCAAACCTTCTCACCTCAAGAAGCAACAAAAGAAACCATCACAAGCTGTAAATCATCCAGCTAGAGTGATGGTGGAAAAACCAAGAGATCCTAAGGATATCATAGAACCACTCCAATGTTGGAGAAGTGGAGGACCCATATACGTAGGTACTGTCCACTTGAAGACGGGAATGAAAGGAAAATTCAGAACAACCAAGAAGAGGAAAATGTCGGTCAAGTGGCAAGGGACATTCCTAGAATTTATGCAGTGTTTGAGGACCATCAGGCAGATCACCAGCTAATGGTGACTGAAGTTGCAGTGCTAAGAAATTTGTCTCTGTTTTGATTGGCCATGGTTCTAGTCATAGTTATATTACTCCTAGAGTAGTTGACATTTGTGCTTTTAAAAAATTAAAGCATACTAAGTCATGGCTAGTCCAACTAGCCACCGGGACTTGAGAAAGGTTAGTGAAATGGTAGAAAAGTGTCCATTGGTTATGGATGTATTAGTCACATATGTAGATCTAAATGTTCTGCCTGGGCCAAGGGGGATAACTATTGCTTACTTTATTTTTTCATTGACTTGTTGCTTCTTTATCGTTTCGATACCCACCTATACCTTTAAGCTGGACTGTAAGGAAGATTAAGGTAAGGAAGAACTCTAAAGCAGACTCAAGGTAAGGCTGGTTCATGTGAGGCAGACTCAGGTCAAGAAGAACCCCAAGGAAGTGTTGTAGCTGCAACCATTCTCCCCAAATCTCTTAAATTTTGGGCCCCTCCTCATGATGGAATATTGCTTCAGGTCGTTTTATCCTTGATTGTTGATCATGTTTTAAGTTTGGACATTCTTAACTATTTATGTGCAGCCTGTTGCCGGATGTTGTTTGTGTTTGATTTTTGTAGCGGGTCGTAGAGTTGAGTTTAGTATTGCTAATTGATCTCTGATGGGTCGTCGTTTTGAAGGTGAAATGGTTTTTTGAATGCTGTTGAATTTTTTGGGATTTCTAAACACTTATTGTTTTTCTAAGTGATTGGGCATCAATTTTTTGTTTAATCGGAAGCCTTAGCCATTTCCTCTTCCGCCGTTGCAGCTCCCAAAGCGGTTTGGCACCCGAAGTCCAAAACGATCCTCTTGCTGATGCGTGTTGACTTTTTTTCGTCATGGACCCGTAGTTGTTTCTCTTCCGCCGTTGCGGCTAGGAGAGTCATTCAGCTCCTGAGTTAATTGTCTTTCGACTTTCGACTAAAACCTTTTCCCACCCGTGTTTCGGGTGTCTCTAGCTCTTTTCCTTTCCGCCGTTGCAGCTCTCAAAGTCCTTTAGCTTCCGAAGTGTAAAGTCGTCTGACTTTCGATTGAGATTTTCCCGCCCGCGTTTCGCGTGACTTTAGCCCTTGTCTTTTCTACTGTTGTGGCTAGGAAATTCTTTTCGCGTCCGATGCCAAAGCCTTTCGACTGCCGATCTAGAACTTTCCTGCCCAGGGCTTAATCAAAACTCTTTCCAGATCGAGAGATGCACCTGACCGTTTTCTTGTGGATTAGTTGTTTCAGGTGGTTAATTTTAATGTTTAAAACACCATTCCAATGAATGATACTTGTCGATTGATTGTAGGTGGGTTCAGGAGATCGTTCAAACTACCGCGGCGTGGAGGAAGACGGACCGTTTGGTAGAGGTAGGGCCGAAACTAACAGGATCGCAAGAAGGACAAACGAAGGGAAAAAACAAAATGAATAGTGATAGAGGAGAAGCTCTAAAAGGTCTGGCAGTCACTCAGCCAATCACGAGCATGCACAGAAAAGATAGAGGAATATGAAGCGTTGAGGAACTGAAAGGTTAGAGGTTTGGGGGGCAGCCCAAGCGGTCTGCAGTTGTAGTTTAAATATTTGAAAGTAGAACTTAGACAGGGGGCTTTTTCCCTAGAAGAATTTGTAAACCATTTGCTTGTAAGAGGAACTATTTCGTTTTACAATCAGAAACTACAACTTTTTCTTGCTGGAGAAAGCGAAATGTGGAATGTATCAATGTGATTTAATGAACAATGTTGAAGGGGAACTATTTCGTTTTCAGTTGTGTTTCATTAACTGCGAGAGTGTTTAACTCCCTGAACCTATGTTATTGTTGAATGCTTTTCAGTATATTTTGCGATGTTTTCCACTGTGAGTAATGAATGTTGTTCATAAAACAATTGGCTAACTGGTTAAATCTGAAATTGTTCATGTGTCCTGAAAGAAGTGTCAGCCATCTGTAACTTTTCATTATGCATGTACAAAATATATTACTCACGAATGAATGATAATCTTGTTCCCTAGGGATAGTTTAGGTAGTTAGTTTATTTTCTTGTTGTATGTGATTTAGATGCTAGTGAGTCTAAGACGAGAGGTAAGAACCTGCGCATCACATTGTGACTTCTCCTCGCATCTTATCACCCTGCATGGTTAATTAGGCACTTGCATTTAATAGCTTAAGTCAAAATAAAAAAAATACGCGGTGGACCGGGCCGCGACCAGTAAAGCTTTTGTTTTTTTTACTTTGACCTACGGTAGCTGGACCGCAAACCAGATGGATTCCCCATACCAAACAGTCACGGGCTAGTTGGGAACATTGATTGGGGATAATCCCTTACTGTTGTTGCCTACGAATTTCCAGGCCTCAACAGTTTTGGCGCTAGAAGGAGGGCCGCTAGTGTATGGCTGGGTGAGGAAACCCATTTTCCCGAGATTATTCTACCGGTAATAGTTCTGAAAGCAGTGGGTTTCACAATCCAATTCTGGAAAAAAGAGAACATCTATATTCTGTTGGTAACAAAATTGTTAATGATCTGAGAAGACACACCAGGGCATATGTAAAGAAGATTGGAGGATTTCCAATCATCCCTGAATTGCCCAAAAGAGAGTATAAAAATAAATATCGTCCTGTAGCGGAAGACTCAGTGTTGGTTGGAGACTGGGAAGAACTTGTAGAAACAGCCTTATAGGAAGTTGTGCTACCTTTGAATCAAGAAGGCCCAGATACCCCTCACAGTTCTCCTGCTCATACCCCAGTTGGCTCACCTCCTCACTCTCCACCTAGACTCATGGCCGGAGTAAATGCTAATCCACCACCTAACCCACCTAATCCACCACTTGCTTGGAGAGCCAGATCACCGTTAAACCTAACACCTCCATTACATGACCTACCTCAAGCCTTTGACAAGATGTTGCCCAAGTTTGACCCAAATGAGAAAATACTAGTAAATCATCATCTACAAAGTTTTTACTTGGCAATTGAAGGATTAAGGGCCGGGGAATATGAAGATGTAGTCTGCAGACTGTTCCCGCATACCCTTAAAGGAGTTGTAGCGTCATGGTACTTTGGATTTCCTGCTAACTCTATCCCTGATTGGGATACCTTCGAAAGAATTTTTAGAAGTAAGTATGCAACTTAGAAAACTCATGCAGCTCTCATGAAAGGGCTGTGCGCATTGAAGAAAGAAAGAAAAGAAAAGGTGCACAGTTTCACACAAAGGTTTGCGGCATATCTCAAGAATTTATCTGAAACAGATGAGCCTTCGGACAAGGTATTGATTGAGTATTATACTTCATCTTTAGGCCCTGATTTGGCCATGTTTTCCAAAGGTAGGGACAATCCTACTCTGACGAAAACCTATGAAGAGGAAGAAGTAGTGGAAGCGGAAAGAGAAAGTATTGAAGATTATCCAGAACAATCAGGAGAGAAAGGTGTGGGAAGAAAAGCCTTATTGTTTACCAAGCCTAAGGAAGAAAAGTCGCCATATTTGGAAAATATGGCCAAAATGATGTAGAAGCTTTCCAACAAAATCATAGATATGGAGAAATAAAAGGAAGCACAAAAGTTCTATAAGCCATATTATAAGAAAAGAGAGGATAACCATCAGTCTCAACCTCCTCCTCACAATACTGCATCTATGAATCTAACAAAGGTCGGCATGGACAATTTTTGCACTTTTCACCAACAACCGCACTCTAAAAAGAATTGTTCTCAATGGATAAATTCGATGACGTTGGTCATGAATCAACTTTTGGATTCCAGATTAAAAGAAGAGGGAGCTGAAGAAAGAAAAGAAAATACTACTTCAACGAAAGAACAAGAAGATGAAACTATGGTTTTGTGGGATTCTGTTTCATTATTTGATGCTGAAGAAGAAAAGAATTAGGGGTACAAGGACATCATGGAAACCAACGCGGCAACTAGGAGCCAAGGGCCAATTAAAGAAAACAGACTCATTTTACCAAAGATTAAAAGGCTGCAAAGAAATGTAAAGAGATTTCAAAATAAATCCTTGGCTGATAAGATTCCAGAATTCACTATTACCAGCCAAGATCCGAAGCAGAATAATACGTTGGCTAGGCCAGAGAAAGGAAAGATGAATGCTGATAAAGCTCATCCCATTGAGCAACTGATGGATTATGACATCGTGGAGGATTTAAAGAAGATAAAAGCCAATGTTCCACTATTCGAAATGTGTAAAGTGTTGCAGCAAAAAGAAATACTGTTGAAAGCAATTGAAGCATTGGATGAGAAGCTGTCCATGGACAATCAGCCTCAGGAAGAAGAAGAAATCAGAGAAACTAGCGTTGGAGGTAAGTCTAAACATCCACCTTTCCTCCTCACATTTGAAATTTTTAATCATAACGTGCACAATTGTTTGGTAGACTCAGGGGCATCAGTTAATGTCATGCCCATATTAGTCTATAAAAAGATAAATGGGCAGCCTAAGCCATCCACGTGGAGGGTTGTTCAGTTGGATAGGACCAATGTAAAGGTAATTGGTGAGATGGAAGATGTCCTAGTCCGTCTGGCATCCAATGACAAAGTATGCCAAGTTATTAACATCGTGGTGGCTGATATACCAGACGCTCACGGTCTTGTCCTGAGCAGAGATTGGTCGGCCAAATTAAATGGATATTTCGCCTCAGATTGGTCGCATCTTTGGTTTCCATAAAAAGGGATTCCGAACCAGAATAAGATTTTAAGGGAGACTCACATGAGATACAATGTTACACAACTGAATGAGAAGAATGAACCAGTGGATTCTGTATTGGGAAATTATTTTATTGAGTTAGAACCAGGAAATTACCAAGCAGAAGAAGCCAACAACACATCAGACACTCATCCTGATCTCCTTCATTTCTCACAGGCTGATGAGATTGACTGTAAAATAGTAGACTTAGCAGTAGGAATAGATTCACATTCAGTAGTTAGTGATTTTTGGATATTGTTTTTTGATGGCTCTAAGACATTAGAAGGGTCAGGGGCTGGTTGTGTCCTGATTGACCCACAGAAGAATAAACATTTCCTTTCATGTATATTAGAGTTTGAGTGTACTAATAATACAGCTGAGTACGAAGTACTGGTGCAAGGACTCAAGAAAGCGATTGAATTAAAGGTAAGTAATCTAAATTTTTTTGGGGACTCTGAAATTATTGTGAAACAAATCTGAAATCAAATACATTGTGTTTCCCCTCACTTGAAATCTTACCAAAATGAGGTATGGGACTTGCTTAAGTGTTTTAATGCATTCAACATTATTTCAATTCCAAGAATTAAACATGCAGTAGCTGACCTGTTGACCACATCAGCCGCTAGGCTCGTACCCACTAATAATCGATGTTCTGTCAAACTACTTTTCAGGCCCTCAGTACCGGATATGATCACCAACTTGCGAGTGTTCGACGATGATCAGCAAATAATAGAGTGCTTGACAAATGACGAGGTCTTTAAAGGAGCCATTATAGATGATGAAGAACATCAGGCCGAGATGAAATATGACAATTTCATTCCTAAAGGTGTTAGAACATTAGAAAAAATGTTCGATTTAAATGAAAAGTTCAGAAGACTAGCCAACGTGAAGACCCACAACTCATCTCTACAGTTCGAGCTGATAAATTTAGGGACTAAGACGAATCCCAAATTTGTGAATCTCAGCAAGTGTTGTTCGCCAGCAGAAAGAGACAAATTCATCAGTCTATTTAAACAATATAAAGATGTTTTCGCATGGACGTATGAATATTTGAAAACATACGACACTAGCATCATCAAGCATATCGTCCCCATTAAAGTAGGCATCAAGCCATATCAGCAACCGTTAAGAAAAATGCATCCAAAATTAGAACTGCTGATTCAGAGTGAAGTGAAGAAATTATTGGATGCTAGAATCATTTTCAAAGTTAGACACTCTGAGTGGGTATCAAATCTGGTACCAGTAAGGAAAAATTCTGGAGAAATCAGACTCTGCGTGGATTTCAGGAACCTAAACCGTGCATCAGACAAAGATAACTATCCTGTTCCACCCATGGAGCAATTGCTACAAATGGTCTCTGGTTCTGAACTGTTTTCATTATTAGATGGTTTCTCTGGCTACAATCAAGTGTTAGTAGCCGAAGGAGATAGATTAAAGACAACGTTCAGGACCAAATGGGGAACCTTCGCCTATAGGAGAATGCCCTTTGGGCTTATAAATGCTGGAGCAACCTTTCAGAGAGCTATGGACATAGCTTTCCACGGATTGATTGGCTGAAGTGTTGTAGTATACCTTGACGATATTACAATATTCTTGAAGTGAAGAGAAGAGCACACGTTTCACTTAAGGCAGATTTTCGAACGCTATCGGAAATACGGCATCTCACTCAATCCTAAGAAGTGTGTGTTCGCTGTCACAGAGGGCAAGTTGCTGGGTCACATAGTTTCGAAGAAAGGAATCTCTATAGATCCAGAAATAATTAAGGCTATTGAACAAATCCCATTGCACCATAATAAAAAAGGGATGCAATCATTTATGGGAACGATAAATTTCGTGTGAAGGTTTGTGCCTGATTTTGCTCAGATTGTCAAGCCGTTGCAGCAGATGGTAAAGCAAAATGCACTATTCAAGTGGACTGAAATTGAGAAGAGCGCATTCAGCAAAATCAAAACTGCTATTGCACATGCACCCTCCCTAAAAATCCCAAATTTTGACAAAGATTTTATCTTGTATACCTTCGCATCCGATGGTTCACTAGCAGCTGTGCTCACCCAAAAGGAAGATGGGGGGGATGAATTCCCAATATCCTTTATGAGTACTGGTCTATAGGGGGTTGAATTGAATTACCCAGCTATTGATAAACAATCTTACATGGTATTCAAAGCAGTAAAGCAATTCAGACCTTATATTTTAAAAAATAGGACCAAGGTGATCGTCCCCTACCCCGCTGTAAGGTCTCTTCTTATACAAAAAATAGTTAGGAGAAAGAAGAGGCAACTGGGTAACATCTCTTCAAGAATATGACCTTGAATTCAATCCAGCATTGATAGTTAAAGGACAAGGGTTGTGCAAATAGATGATGAAAATGGAAAAAATGAAGAGCACGCCTGGGAAGATGAAGCCGAATTACATGTAATGGAGGTATGTCCTTTGTTTACAGCTCCCGAGTCTTGGTATAGAAACCTTGTGCATTACCTGTAGGTAGGACTGTTGCCAGAACATTGGAATTCCAAGCAAAGGAGAGCACTGCATCTTAAATCAGTCGCATATCAACTTGTTGAAGGAGTATTATTCAGAAAGAATTATGACGGGGTTCTTCTCAGATGCTTAGAAAAGGAATATGTAAAGAAAGTGATGGCAGAATTTCATGATGGTCCTGCTGGAGGACATTATTCAGGGGATACCATAGCCCACAAAATCCTTAGGGCAGGTTACTATTGGCCTGCGCTCTTTAGAGATGCACACACACACGTTAGGAAGTGTGATATTTGCCAAAGGTGTAGTGGGAGATAGCCTAAAGCAGCAGCACCTCTAAAGCTTGTGATGATCACGGAGCCATTCGAGCAATGGGGACTGGATATTATTGGAGAAATAAAACCGAATTCCTCTTTGAAGCACAAGTACATTCTGATTGCTACTTATTATTTCACTCGCTGGGTCGAAGCCATCCCGCTGCGCAAGATAAATGAAGACGAGGTCATCAACTTCCTACAAGACCACATCATGACCAGGTTTGGAGTTCCAGTTTCATCAGTTTTTGATAATGCTAAGTACTTTTCATCAATTAAATTGACTGCTTTTGGTCATGATAAAGGGATAAAATTGTATTATTCTGCTAATTACTATCCACAAGGAAATGGCCTGGCTGAATCTTCCAACAAAAATCTGATTATAATTTTAAAGAAGACTGTGGTAGAAAACCAGAGGAGTTGGCACTCAGCATTACCAAATTCCCTTTGGGCCGATAGAGTCACCCCCAAGTCTGCGATTGGAGTGTCTCCATATACCCTTGTCTATGGTAAAGAAGCCATCCTTCCTCCCAATATCATGCTACCATCTTCCATACTAGCTCAAGAGTCTAGGGGGTCGGATGATGAAGTTTTGCAAATAAGAATATATAATCTCCTGAAAGCAGAAGAGGCTAGATCTAAAGCCAGAGAACACTTTAAGCAACAACAGGATTTAGTTAAGAGATGGTTCGACAAGCATAAAGCTGGAACAAAAGACTTTGAAGTAGGAGACTTAGTCCTCAAATGGGATCACCCCCATGATGAGAAAGGAAAGCACACTAAATTCCAGCAGTTATGGGTAGGCCCTTATCAGATAGCGGAAAAGCTTGGCCCTTCTACTTATAAGTTGCAAGATCTGCAAGGATGGGAAGAGAACTTACCAGTAAATGGTTTGGTCCTCAAGCCGTATTTTTCCTGAGCTTGTTTGAATTCTTCTGTCTTGTATATAAATAAACTGTTTGGCTATCTTTTGAGTCATGTTTTACAGTTTGTTTTAGTTTGTTTTTCTTGATTCTAATAAAGGGAATGAACCCATGGTTGCATAGAGAACATTAAAATGTTTGGGAATGATAAACATTTTGGGTCTCAGACTATGTGTTTTGTATAAAAGAATTTCTTCCAATTTAGTCGTTTTCTCGAATAGTTCTATGTGCATTGAAGTCCTGCTTAACCCCTGTGAAATAAACCAGAGTCAAAGAGTCTGGAGTACTATGTTGAGGCTCCATCCATGTCACACTTAAAATGTTCTAAGGAGCAATAGCAGAGGACCCATGGAAAGGAGCAAGGTGAACAGTATATTAAATATAAATGATCCCATGCCAAGAAACGAATGACAAAAGGAAAATAAAGAGTCAAAACTCCTATGAAAGCATCATAAATCAAAGCAGGTGCTGAATCATAAGTATTAAATTGCCGAAAGATCCTCTCCGTCCGTCAGCTGAAACTTGAAGTACACCACTCACACAAAAGGACACTATGGGATAGAGGATTCTGAATTAAGATTCAGTAAGAAAGGCATGCAGGAGGACTCATATATAAAAGGGACAAAATTCTAGAAGCACAAAAGTGCTAAAGTGGCATGGGAATGAGGAACAAACGAATATTTATATTTACCATATGCTACAATCCTGTGGGGTTCGAGCTATCAGCTACCTGAAAACAAAGGTAATAATGAAACTCATCCTCTGGCCTCAACAGAGTCATCTGGACTTGAAAATATTGGTTTCCACTCTCCCAAATTGGACTATTATCAATGATTGAGGGTACACACTTCCAGAATTCGAGAAATCCAGAGAGCTGGAAGAATTCAATAGATGCATTTGTTTTTAAACAGTCTGTCACTCAAAGATTAATCACCCATAGATCTAGGTTCACCAGGTAATCGCCAATTGTTGCAGCTGCAATCGTTCTCCCCAAATCTCTTAAATTTTGGGCCCCTCCTCATGATGGAATATTGCTTCAGGTCGCTTTATCCTTGATTGTTGATCATGTTTTAAGTTTGGATATTCTTAACGATTTATGTGCATCCTGTTGCTGGATGTTGTTTGTGTTTGATTTTTGCAGCGGGTCGCAGAGTTGAGTTTAGTATTGCTAATTGTTCTTTGATGGGTCATCGTTTTGAAGGTGAAATGGTTTTTTGAATGCTGTTGAATTTTTTGGGCTTTCCGAACACTTATTGTTTTTCTAAGTGATCGGGCGTCAATTTTTGTTTAATTGGAAGCCTTAGCCATTTCCTCTTCTGCCGTTGCGGCTCCCAAAGCGGTTTGGCACCGGAAGTCCAAAACGATCCGCCTGCCGGCGCGTGTTGACTTTTTTTCGTCGCGGACCCGTAGTTGTTTCTCTTCCACCGTTGCGGCTAGGAGAGTCATTTAGCTCCCGATTTAATTGTCTTCCAAATTTCGATTAAAAACTTTTCCCGCCCACATTTTGGGTGTCTCTAGCTCTTTTCCTTTCTACCGTTGTGGCTCTCAAAGTCCTTCAGCTTCCGAAGTGTAAAGTAGTCCGACTTCCGATTGAGCTTTTCCCGCCCACGTTTCGCATGACTTTAGCCCTTTTCTTTTCTTCCTTTGTGGCTAGGAAAGTCTTTTCACGTCCGATGCCAAAGCCTTCCGACTATCGATCTAGAACTTTCCCGCCCAGGGCTTAATCAAAACTCTTTCCAGATCGAGAGATGCACCTGGCCGTTTTCTTGTGGATTAGCTGTTTCAGGTGGTTAATTTTAATGTTTAAAATGCCATTCCAATGAATGATACTTTTTGATTGATTGCAGGTCGGTTTGGGAGATCGGTCAAACTACCGTGGCATGGAGGAAGACGGACCGTTTGGTAGAGGCAGGGCCGAAACTAACAGGATCGGAAGAAGGACAAACGAAGGGAAAATACAAAACGAATAGTGACAGAGGAGCAGCTCTGAAAGGTCCGGCAGTCACTCAGCCAATCACGAGCATGCACAGAAAAGATAGAGGAGTATGAAGCGTTGAGGAACTGAAAGGTCAGAGCTTTGGGCGGTAGCCCAAGCAGTCTGTAGTTGTATTTTAAATATTTGAAAGTAGAACTTAGATAGGGGGCTTTTTCCCTGGAAGAATTTGTAAACAATTTGCTTGTAAGAGGAACTATTTCATTTTACAATCAGAAACTGCAACTTTTGCTTGCTGGAGAAAGAGAAATGTGGAATGTATCAATGTGATTTAATGAACAATGTTGAAGGGGAACTATTTCGTTTTCAGCTGTGTTTCATTAACTGTGAGAGTGTTTAACTCCCTGAACCTATGTTCTTGTTGAATGCTTTTCAGTATATTTTGCGATGTTTTCCACTGTGAGTAATGAATGTTGTTCATAAAACAATTGGCTAACTGGTTGTTCAAAAATATGAAATTGTTCATGTGTCCTGAAAGAAGTGTCAGCCATCTGTAACTTTTCATTATGCATGTACAAAATATATTAATCACCAATGAATGATAATCCTGCTCCCTAGGGATAGTTTAGGTAGTTATTTTATTTTCTTGTTGTATGTGATTTAGATGCTAGTGAGTCTAAGACGAGAGGTAAGAACCTGCACATCACATTGTGACCGCTCCTTGCATCTTATCGCCCTTCATGGTTAATTAGGCACTTGCATTTCATAGCTTAAGTCAAAATACAAAAAATACACGGTGGACCGGGCCACAACAGGTAAAGCTTTCGTTTTTATTACTTTGACCTACGGTAGCCGGACCACAAACCGGACGGAGTCCCCATACCAAACAGTCACGGGCTAGTTGGGAACGTTGACTGGGGAGAATCCCTTACTATTGTTTCCTGTGAATTTCCAGGCCTCAACAGGAAGATTAAGGTGAGGCAGGATTAGATAAGGTAAATTAAGGTGAGGCAGGACTTGGCGGAGTCGCCAATGGGTCGACATCAACTATTTAATTGTTCGATCGACCCAACCAAAGGGTGAGGGCATGAAAATGCACTCGATTGACCATAAGGTTCGAACGCTTGGGATCAGTTCATATAACATTCTGATCGGAATGGATTGTTTGGAATCTCACATAGTCAAGCTTGACTATTATAATAAGACATTTGGGTGTGTGGATGAAGAAGGAAATCCAAGAGTGGTAAGAGGCATTCCTAAGGTGATTTCTGTCAGGCATATTTCAACAATGCAACTGAAAAAATTATGTAGGAAAGGTTTTCAGTTGCATGCAGCCCATTTTTTGGAGGCAATAGAGAACGAAACTCCTAGGTTGGAGGAATTTCATGTGTTGCAGGAATTGAGGGATTTTTTTCCTGAGGAGATTCCAGGACTACCTCTAAAGAGGGACATTGATTTTACAATAGAACTTGTTCCAAGAGCAGCACCAGTGTCTAAGGAACCCTACATGATGAGCACACCAAAATTTCTAGATATGAATATGTAGCTACAAGAGTTGTTGGAAAAGAAGTATATCAGGCCAAGTGGGTCTCCTAGGGGTGAACCAATTCTATTTGTAAAGAAGAAGGATGGTACACTTAAATTGTGTATTGATTACATACAGTTAAACAAAGTCACTGTGAAAAATAAATATCCTTTACCTCGAATTGATGACCTTTTCAATCAGATGAGAGGGGAAAATGTGTTTTCCAATATTAAATTGAGGTTTGGTTACCATCAAGTAAGAATAAAGGATGGAGACATTCATAAGACAACCTTTAGAACAAGGTATGGACACTATGAGTTTGTAGTGGTACCATTTGGTCTCACAAATGCACCAACTACATTTATGTGTCTTATGAATAATGTATTTAGCATGTGTTTGCACAAGTTTGTTCTTGTTATCCTTGATGACGTTCTTGTTTATTCTAAGAATGAGAAGAACATGAAGAACATATGATATTGACATTGCAATTACTCAAGGAGAATAAGTTGTATTCCAAGTTAAGAAAATGTGACTTCTACAGAGATAAGACTCATTATTTGGGTCACATTATCTCATATGAAGGTATATTTGTGGACCCTAAAAATATTGAAGCCATTATGAATTGGCCAACTCCAAGGAACGTGACAGATGCGAGATATTTTATGGGGCCTGCTAGATATTACAGGAGATTCATTGAAGGATTCTCTAAGGTTGCACATCCCATCACTTCTTTGCAAAAGAAGGAGATGAAGTTTGAATGGTCACCAAGGTGTGAAGAAAGTTTGCAGTAGATGAAGAATCTTCTCACAAGTGTACCCATTCTGAAAATTGAAGACCCACAAAAGGACTTTGTGGTGTGTATGCATGCGGTCAAGGACTTGGAGGAGTTCTTATGAAATACAACCACGTGGTGTGTTATGAGTCCATAAAGTTGAAAGATCATGAGAAGAATTATGCAACTCATGATTTGGAGCTTGCAGCCATAGTACATGCTCTCAAGATGTGGAGGAATTACTTAATGGGCATAAAATTCAAGTTGACGACAGACCGTTATGGCCTAAAGTATTTGTTTGATCATTCGACCTTAAATGCTAGGAAAGATAGATGGTTGGATTTCTTCTGTGAGTTTGATTTTGAGATCAAACACATTAAAGGAAAAGAAAATAAAGTGGTTGATGCACTCAGCACGAAGATGCATGAAATGCACTTGGCATCTCTTTGTATTTTCCAATCATATTTGAGACAATATATTGTTAATCATGTTGTTGAAGATGAAATGTATGTGTAGGTAAAAGACAAGTTGCAGCAGCAAATTCTTGAGAAGAGGTATGAGGGATATAAATTGCAAGAAGATAGGCTTCTTACCTTTAAGAATAGAATTTATATTCCAAATGTAGCATATTTGAGGAGAATTGTTATGGATGTAATCCATGAGACTCCATGTTTTGGTCACCCAGGATATCAGAAGACAATTTCTAGTGCCAAAAAATAGTATTTCTGGCCAGGAATGAAAAAGGAGATGTCTGAAAATATTTCAAGGTGCATGAAATGTCAGTAGGTAAAGGTTAAGCATCAACATCTAGCAGGTTTGTTGCATCCTTTTCTACTTCTAGAATGGGAATGGGAAGTTATTTCCATGGATTGTATTACAGGATTGCCAATCACCTGGAGACAAAACGATTCCATCATGGTTGTGGTGGACAAGTTGACTAAGGAAACTCATTTTATACCAGTTAAGTCCACAAATAAGACTGATGACATTGCAAAAATATTCATGAAGGATATTTTCAAATTGCATGGATTTCCTAAGGTAATAGTCTCTGACAGGGATGTCAAGTTCACTTCCAATTTTTGGAAGGGGTTTTTTGCATATTTGGGTACAGAGCTCAATTTCAGCACTACCTACCATATTTATACTAATGGACAACCAGAGAGAGTGAATCAAGTGTTGGAATACATGCTTCGCATGTATGTAATGGACAAACCAACCAAGTGGGAAGATTACTTACACGTGGTATAATTTTCCTATAAAATTGGATAGCAAGCATCCCTAGGGATGAGTCCATATGAATATTTCTATGGAAGAAGGTGTAGGACACCTGTGACATGGGATAATCCAGTGAATAGGTTTTTTATATGTCCAGAATTGCAAGGAAATGGAGCATGAGGTTGCAAGGCAGAATCTGAAAGAAGCCTTGGATAGATAGAAATGTTATGCTGATAAGCATAGAGTGCATAGATATTTCAGTGATGGGGATCGCGTTTACCTAAGAGTGATGGAAAGGAAGATTT
Source organism: Pseudotsuga menziesii (assembly GCA_001517045.1). Taxonomy (NCBI): domain Eukaryota; kingdom Viridiplantae; phylum Streptophyta; class Pinopsida; order Pinales; family Pinaceae; genus Pseudotsuga; species Pseudotsuga menziesii. The sequence goes on along the minus strand of LPNX010364166.1, from coordinate 69,819 downwards.
CCTTGAAGCTTGGAATTTGTGCCAAGATGTCACCTAGATTTTGTGGGCCTTTTGAATTGCTTGAAATAATAGGTCCAGTTGCATATAGAATTGCATTTCCTGCTAGCACTAGGGCTCATAATGTTTTTCATGTTTCTTTGCTTAATAAATATGTACATGACCCTAACCACGTGATTGATTTGGATGTGATTCAGGTGCAACCTGAGGGAGTGTTTCAAACTGATCCATTATGCATCCTTGATAGGAAGGTCACCATGCTCTCGAATCGATCCATAGAACATGTACGGATGTAATGGGAGAAATACAATCCTGAAGAGGCTACATGGGAGCTGGAGGATTCCATGCGATTGGCATATCCATCTATGTTCAATTCTACAGAGCACTGAGGTAGTTCCAATGTAGCATTTTTGTTCAGTTTTGATGAGCACTGAGGACAGTACTATTGAAGGGGGGGGAGTTAGTAAAAACCCCCTGAGCCAATAGGGTGTGACCATATGTCAATGGGGAAACCCATGAACCCTCAACTACCTTTTTGTCCTATGTCCTCAATCATCAATTTCTTCTAGAAGTTGGTTGAGGCAGTTAATTCCTTGGGAAGAGCAAGATATGGTAGTCTAATTTCTTCTCTTAGCAATTCAATGTAGATTTGCAGTCTGGGAAGCTATGTTCTTTCTTCCAAAGCAAGAAAACCCTGGATTGCATGCCCAGTCTTTCATTTTGGGGGTCACGCTAAATGTTTTGGTTATTTCTTCTTGTGGGTGTTTGATTCATAAAATCATTCTCTCAATTCCCAAGGGGGGGTCATTTGCACGGGTCGTGAAGCCTTGTTGTAGTGTCGTGTCATGTCCTATGTTGTTCCTATTGGTGATTCAGTCATGGTTCATAAAACCCATGAATTTTACTGTCTTGAGTTGCGGAAGGTGTTTTTCACAGTGGTGTCCTTTGTTACCAAGTGAGCGGAGCCTGTTTTAATAAATTTTACATTTTTCTTGTTATGATGTGCACCCTATTTTGGGTTTGAACTATATGCAAGACTTAGGAGTGGAAGAGATGTAGAATATGCTTGATAAACCTAGGGTGGAACCTCACAATAAGATAAGAGTTGCTAGTGAATTTGCTCTACACATCCTAAAGAGAAATGGAAGGGAAGGTGTAGCCTGAGGGACTGTGGAGAAGAGAAGGGGACACTTCCTTATGTTGGGTGTGTAGGCAATGTGGATGCCAGGACAGATAGATCTTGTGAAGGTGTCCTTAGCTCTGTGGATGAGCTCACTAGCTTAGCAGTTCTTCATGTCCACTTCCTTAGAATCCTGATAAACCCAACTTGAAGGATGGATTGGCTGGTGGCTTGATAAACCCATCTCTTGGATTGGTTGTGTCTTGTTTTGTTTGGCCTTGTGTGTAATCCCTGGCTGGACATCCTAAGAAACCCACTATGAATGATGGCTTAGATGAGTTCTTGATAAACCCATTTCTGGCTTGGCTAGCCCTTATTGTAGAAGTTGGCATGACTATGAACAGTATGATAAACCCAACTGTATGCTAGCTTGGCTAGGTAAGCCTGATAAACCCAACATTATTTGGCTTGTAATCGTGTGTCCTAATAAAACCAACTTGGTGTTGGTTTGGATGGACATCTTAATAAACCCAAATGATGGTTGGCTTGACTGTGTGTGATATGTTCTGGCTATGTCTAAGTTTGTTTTTCCCTAATTCCTTGTGGAAATCATGCGCAACTCGGGGGTGGCAGTGGTGTTGATAGATTAATTAACACACTGGCCTATGGTTAGGTGGAACATTGCAACAACATAGCTAGTTGCGGGACAACTTGATCATCCAAGATAAGTATTCATTGTTATGTTATATCTGCAATGTATTTGCTTATGAATTGCCATGTTTATGTTGAATGCTTATTGATGATTTGAGTATAAGTTTACTTGTGAGTATTTCCTGCATTTGCATGTATATTTTCCTTGTATGTTCAATGCATTCTTGCCTAAGTCTAGGAAAGCTGGAAGCATGAGTAAAGGGTCAGAATACCTCTGGTTTGGTATTTCCGCCCCTTGGGATGCGCCTAAGGGAGGCTGAAGGAGTAAACTGGAAAAGAGAAGTTGAATAGGGAATAAATTTTTTGTTTTTGTACCTCAAGATCCGACTATTGGAGGCAGAGAGTGGAAGCGAAAAAGTGCAGAAAATTTCTAAGGAAAAGTTAAGTTTTACGATTCCATAGTTTTGCGCTGAAGGGCGGAAAGGAAAAATGCAGAAGGCAGAACCATGGTTGCAGAACTCCATCGAACGTTATGTTTCCGAATTCGAAGCAGAAGTGTGGAAGGAAAAACCGTGGATAAAGGACCCCGTTGCACATTATGTTACCAATTTTCGAGTTTCGAGGTTGGAAGGGCCCAAAGTGTAAGTACGGAAGGAGGAAGGCAGAAGATCCGTTGAGTGCTTCCATCACTCATTATGTTTCCAATTTTCGATTTCTTAAATTGGAAAGGCGGAAAGTGAAGGGCTGACAAGTCTCGTTGTCAAGCCTTTGAGATTCTGACTCCCAAGTTCTGAGGTCAGAAATGCAGAAGTGAAAAGGTAGAAAGGACAGGTTCAGTGCATAAAAAGGTGGTTCTAGACGCATAAGGGATCTGTCAAGGGAGGAACGACTATTATAGTGGTTTATAATCCCAAGGATGAAGGTTGAATAATGTGTTAACACCCATGCCCTGTTTTAGAGATAAGAACAAAGGTTCTCAGAAGTAAATTTTTTAATTATCTGAATTATAGGGTNATATAGATATAGATATATTAAGTTATATTTTTATTTATATAACATTTCCTTCCCCTTAGAGAAGCTTTGTCCTCAAAGCTTAGAGAAGACATGGCTTACGTTTGATTTTTTTCTTGAATGTTATCTATCGATGTTTTGTGTTTAGTCATTGCGACATTTGATGAAATGAGGCGATATGAGTTACGAACTCCCCAAAAGAGCTGTTGCATCGTCTCTGATGTGATCCATCCCAAATCTATGTTTATCGAAGTTATTTGATTATTTTGTGGGATGGGTCTTCTTGTTTGTTGTTTTTTACTTTTATTTGATGTTCTTGCTCGTCTACCTTATTTCTCTTCTATGTGTGTTCATTTTCACCTTGTTGTTTGTCAAAAGGACATTTCTAATTGGGGTGTCGATAAGGAGTTTTTGTTTTTTGTTCTTCTGTTGGATTGACTTATTTTTTAATTGTATTGATGACTGGATTTGTATTTGTTTCTTTTTCCTCAACTTCATTTTTTGAGCCCAAAGGTTTTGTTGTCCTTTCCCAAATTTTTGAAAACTTGCTTCTGGGTAAATCTTTATCATTCTTAAGATTCCTAATCATTTCTTCTTGCGATTTCACATTGTCTTTAAACTCTAATAGTTTCTTTTGCAGATCTCAATTTTCCTCTTCTAATTATTGATTGTGTTGAAACTTATCCTTTTCCTTCTTGATTTGTAGAATTAATTCCTGGTTATCATCTCTTAGACGAGAGATCTCTTCATTTTTACCTGCAATAATCTTGTTGAAATCATTATGTATCGTCTGTATTGATTTCTCATTCCCCTGTGACAACATCTTTGATATTTCTTTGAAGTCTTCAAATGATGCGACCTCTGATTTTGTCTTCATGTTAATGTCCGACAATGTGATTTTTTTTCTTTTTTTAGGGGAATGTCAAAAACGTTTTTCAGCATTTAAGATTAAATCCCCTAATGTCTTTAACCACGGTAATCCCAAAACTAGGTCACCATTACTACTCCACAAGAAACTACAAATTGCGAAACGCCAATATAATCTCCAATGTTCCATTGTAAATTGCTTATTGCATATTCTCTGTTATTCCAAAAGTATAACCTTTCACTTATATTTTTCCTCGGAATCGCTAACTCATTAGCAAATTCATCACTAATATAATTATTGTGTTCACCGTGAGCAATAGAAATAGTAATGTCTTTCCCTCTAATTGATCCTTTTATTTGGAGTAACATTGAAACATAAGTTCACCCAGCTAGTCACAGGAGGAAAGATGGGCTTGTCCCATAACCGAACAAAATCTAGACATTCCACCTGTCCGATGACTAAGCCGTCCAGGTTTTCTCATTTTTGCATTTCATGACAAGTGGTTTTTATGGGCTCTATTATCTACGCTTGTGTCTATTTCCAGGGCTATGTGTATGTTTATTCTAGGGTCAATTTCTGTGTCTTTTTCCAGGCTCTTGTCTTTGTTTATTCATTTTACTATTAAAATATGTAGCTATGTCAGTATATTGGCCTCGGCCTTTACTTTCAAAGTGGAACAGTTTCGCCTCTGGCTCTCTAAGACAACCATATTTTGAGAGGTCAAGATGGTGGCTTCACCTCCTTTGACCTCCTCTGGTCATGTTGAATTCTGTAATTTTTTCCTCTGTATTATAATAGAATTAAGCAACTTACAAAAAAAACATTGAAACATAAGTTTTAAAGTGCTTGGAAATATTCCTTGTTTTTTTGTCCTGAGATTCCATTTTGTTATGCTTCTTATCCCAAGATATATCAAAGAAAGACATATTTTTTTGTGTATAGTATACTATACTTTTTAATAATTAGTTTCTTCCCCTAAGGACTTCTTGTAGATTGGGTGGTTGGGAGGAATGATTGTTACCTTCCCCACCTAAGTTCAAATCTCACTTGCTTCTTAGTAGCAATTATTATGCAATTTTAGATTTTTGTCCCTTTAATTTTTGTAAAATTCCAGTAGATTGGGTGGTTGGGAGGAATGAGTGTTACCTTCCCCACCTAAGTTCAAATCTCACTTGCTTCTCAGTAGTAATTATTATGCACTTTAATAATTTTTTCCCCTTAAGTTTTGTAAAATTGTGTAGATTGGGTGGTTGGGAGGAATGGGTGTTACCTTCCCCACCTAAGTTCAAATCTCACTTTTTTTTGTAGTTGGATAATAAACCCAAACCCAATTATTAAGAAACCATGTGTGGTTTTACTTTTACCCTTTTTTTTGTTTTACTTTTATCTCTTTTTTTTGGGTTTTACTTTTACCTCCTTTTTTTGGGTTGGAGGGGGGGAGGTTTACTTTTGCCTCTCTCTTTTTTTAAGGATGGTTTTTCCCTTTCCCCTCCTTTTTTTTTGCTTTGTTTTTATTTTTTATTTTTTATTCTTTTTATTTTTATTTTTTTGTGCCTTAATATTTAGAATGTTGAGTTGTCAAACTATTCGTCATGTGCACCTTCCTTTTCTTCATTTTGATCTTTGATTTCCTTCAAGTATGCAACGGAATAATATTTTTTTTAACGAGATTTTGGATGATGGCCAAGGAAATTTGAATTTAGAGAAACTCTGAAATGTTTATCAGATAAGGTCTAATAGAGGGTGCGACTGAGGGCCGGAATCAGAACTAGATCTGATACCAATGGAAGAGTAAAATATTATTTCTTACTGAAAAATCCAACGTACTATAAGATAGAAACTCCATTAATGAATAAATATATGAATAATAGATAAGTGATGATATTACATTTACAATGATGGGTCTTATATAATCCCATCATTCCTTTACTAAAAGGCATGCCTTTTGATTTAATTAATTAATTAATCATTCTTATTAATATTGATGATAATATATATATATATATATATGTATGTATGTATGTATGTATGTATGTATGTATGTATGTATGTATGTATGTATGTATTATGTTATATTTTTATTTATATAACAAAGGGCACCTGCATTTCTAGGATGATCAAACTAGAGCACCTCAACTGTGAAGATGATGAAAGTGGAGTGCCTCAACTATGAGTTAATGAACCAAAAATCACCAATTAGACCAATATTGATTAATATAACCTAAGTAGGATCATATAACATAAGTACAAGACAAATGAAAATGCCTCTTGGGTTTAAGACCATGTTACGAAGGTATATTAATTCTCTAACAACACCAAATGATTGTGGGTGAATCAAATGCAACTCCAAGTTCCCAAAGAATACCTTGCAACCACACACATTGTGTAGTTGTGTTCACTCCTCCTATGTACTTGGCCTCGGTTGAAGATATGGAGATGGTGTTTTGTTTCATTCTTGACCAACATATGGGACCATTTGTAAGCATGAAGACATAACCTGAAGTGGATTTCCTGTCGATGGTATCACCATCCCAATCAGAATCAGTAAATCCAACTAGTTCTAGTGGAGAACCAACAACATAGTGTACCCCGAAGTGTCTTGTTCCTTGCACATAGTGAAGGATCCTCTTGGATACCTTCCAATGGATTTCATGAGGATGCTACATATATCTATCTTCAACACTTACAACATATGCCAAATCTTGTCGAGAGTGTGTAAGATATAGCAAAATCCCGACTAGTTGTCTAAACAACAAGTTGTCCACCAATGGAGACTAACCAAATTCATCTAGTTTGATACCAGAAAGGAATAGGCACTTCATTGCCTTACATTCAGCCATTTTAAACTTCAATAAAAGGTCTTCAACATACTTTTATTTGTTTAGCTTGATCCCTTTCTCATATTTCTCAATTTCCAAACCAAGAAATTGCTTCAACAATCCAAGATCGGTCATGGAAAACTCGTTGTGCAATGAATACTTGATTGACCCAATTTATTTTGTGCTGATACCTGTAATCAAAATATCATCAATATAGAGTACAATTACCTGCAATACATCGCCGATATTTTTCAAATAAACATTAGGATCATACTTTCATCTTTCAAAGCCAAATGAAAGCGGAAAATTGTCCATGTTGGCATACCAAGCCCTGAGGGATTGCTTGAGGCCATAGAGAGACTTCTTTAACCTGCATACAAGTGAAGGATCCTCAATGAAACCTTCAAGTTTCTGCAGATATATATCCTCTTGAATTTCACCATGAATAAATGCACTCTTCACATCCATGTGGTGAACCTCCCAACACTTAGATGCAGCAATGGCTGAAACTAGCCTGATAGAGTCCATCTTTGCAACCTGTGAAAATGTATCTATATAGGCCACTCCTTGGAATTGAGAGAATCCTTTTGCAATCAACTTTGTTCTTATAGACCCACTTGCATTGCACTAGCTTCCTCTTGGAGGGAAAGGGAACGAATTCCTAATTCTCATTGTCTTGCAATGAGTTGAACTCTTCCTGCATGGTTGTTTGCCATTTTCAGTCAATTTATGCTTCCTGATATGATTGAGGATATGATCCAACCATGATGAATAATTTCTCATCCATATTCACTTCACATGCAGAGAAGCAGTGTGAAATTGAGATATAGTCTTTCTAGGATTTAGTGGATTACCAGCTAAATCCACAACTGCTTCAATGTTTTTCTCAACTCATTTGGGACTAATGGGTGAGCCATGATCTGAATCATCATCTTCAAAAATATCAAAATAAAAAATATAAGAAATATATTCATCACTTACATCATCTTGGAGTGGAGTATGTGAGCATTCCCCTTGAGCAAATTCGGTCTCTTCCGTGAGTTCTTTTTCGAATTGCACACTCCTTTCAAGGAAGGTCTTCCAATATGAGGGATCAAATATATTGGTCCCTTTTCATATTCATCATATCCAACCATTATTGAATCCTTTATTTGAGTTATAAAGGCCTTTCTCTTCTCTAGAGGAATCATAGCCCAAGTCTTTGAGCCAAAGACCTTGAAATGAGAAACACTTGGATTGTGACCCATCCAAGCATCATATGGTGTTTTACCATCCAAATATTTGTGACGAGCTGTGTTTTGGGTGTATGCAACACAGTTAATGGATTCATAACAAAGCTTATAATTGACATACTTTGCTTCCAACATAGATGTTTCCATCTCCTTGAGATCCTTGTTCTTGCACTTTGCCACACCATTTTTTTGTGGTGTGTAGGGTATCGAATGTTGCATTTGGATGCCACATTCTTCAAATATTTGCTGCAAAATCTTGTTCAGATACTCCTTTCCATTTTCATTCCTAAGGACCTTGATCATGTTCCCACATGCATTCTCAACCAGGGATTTCCAAACTTTGAGAGTCTCAAAGACTTCAGATTTGAGTTTGAGAAAGTAAACGCACCAAAACCTTGAGAAATCATCTATGAAGGTCAACACATATATTGATCATCCATAGTAGGGTGTGGGAAGAGTCCCAATTAGCTATGAATGAACCAAACCAAGTACTTGGATAAATCTCATTGATTTCCCTTTCCCATAGCTACACTCTATATGTTTTCCCAACACACATCCTATGCATGTGCCATTGGAGATGTTGATAGAAGGAAGCCCTTCCACCATGCCGTCTTTTCTCAATGCCTAGAGGTATCTGTACTTTAGATGGCCGAACCTCTCATTCCATAGCTTTTGTGTCTCATTGGCATGAGTTAGGAGAAAATTCCCTCTGGAGTAGGGAAAGAAATGAGAGAACTTGTACATTATTGCTTGATGATCAACAAATCCCAATGCCACCACCTTCTTGGTAGATATTTCTGCTATGTCCATTGTGTCTGGAGTAAATGTTACTCTCTTGAATTGACCAGTGTGATTCATTTGATACACTGAGAGTAGGTTTGCTGCCAAGCTAGGTAAAAACAAAACATTGTTAAAATACCCATCATCAAGATCGATCCTGCTAATCCCTCTGGATTAGATATCTAAATCATCACCCATTAGAGAAGTTGGTCCGCTGTCAGAGTACATGGTTGAGAATAACCCTTCCATAGAGCCCATATGTCTGGAAGCTCCTGAATCTATAATGAAGGAAGAAGAATATAAAGAAACAAAAACCAATGCATGGCAACTATCTTTGTTGTCTGAGCCTAAACCTCCATCCTTCTTCCTTGTGCCCTTAGGAAATGGGATGTTGGTCTTCTCAAGTAGATGCACCATCATGTCTATGGTTTTCTTCATGCATGCACTCTCTATATGCTACCCTTTGTGATAGTAAGTGCGTTTGATTTTCTCTTTCTTCTTTGTTTCCCTGTCCTTGCAAGGATTTGAACCCCCATCTAAAGATTTGGGTCTTTCTTGCTTCTTATTATCTTATTGTATTGCAGCAATATCTTTCTCCTTACTAGATTTGATGGTGCCCATTTTCAATAGCTTGTATTTCTCTTGGGTCAGTGACTCCATGAAGTCAACCAATATAGGAATGCATTGGTTTTGATTTGTGAGCTTACTAGAGTGGAATGTGGATACAAACACTGAGTACTTGTGCCCTAACTTCAAAAGTATGGACAATATGATTTGTTACTCCTTGTTTTCTATGCCACATTTCTTTATTTGAAGCACCAACGTTTTGAAATTGGTGAATAAGTTCTGGATTGTCTCAAAATGAGTTGGACTTAGTGATATTATCTCATTTTCAATATGGTGACCTATCATCTCATCAATATTCCCAAACAATGGCTCAAGATTGAGCCATAATTTGTTGGGAGTAGCTTCATTTTCTACATGGAAGATAAAGTCTCTCAAAATGTTGAGACAAAGCATTCCAAATGCTTGATCAAGCATGTTGAAGAACTTCAATTTCTCAACAACAGAGTTTGGTTCGACCTATGTCCCCATGGTGACCCTGTACAGGCCTTTTGACCTTAGATGGACCACCATTTTAGCCTTCCATTTGAAATATTTGAATGTGGTAAACAAAACATGGGTCTGCTCCATTTCTGTCTATGCTCTTGGTGACAAATTGTTGATTGTACCTACAATGCAAACACTCGAATCTATCTGGAAAATACCTCAAACAACAAATCAAACACTATGGATTTGATTTGAATCTCTAAATATCTTTGGTACCCTACTATAATTGATTCATATTAGGATCTAGGAGCCAAGGAGATTCAATATTGTTCAAAAATATGCATAAAATAGCTGAAAGAGTGAAACTTGCATACACACATCAGGTCAATAAAATATATTATTATGACTGTCCAACATGTAACTATGTCTTTATCAGATACATATTGCAGTAGTTAAAAATCGTGAGGCCTTGGAGGCCAATTCGATGCATACAAGTGTCAGCTCAAGATTTGACCCTCAAACCCCCCAAGGTGCACCAATCATCCTCCTAATCATCCCAAACAGTCACGAATGCATGTGTGAATGAGGGTGATTAATTATGGAACATAATTGAAGGAAATCAAGGTGTGGGTGAGCACATGGTAGTGGCCCAAGGAGGAAAATAAAGGCCCAAGGAAGGCCAAAAACCACCTAAATCGTGCACTAACACCTTAAGTTAAACACAATCCCTAAATATGGGGATGGGGGAGCACACCAAGGTTTAATGTCATCAATGGAGGCACTTGGTTTGTCACAATTATCAACCTTAATTTCCTCAAATATCAGAATTATCAACTAGGAGCGCTTCAACTATGAGTAAATGATCAATATCCCTAAGTTTAGAGCGTAGAACATTGCATGGAAGAAAATGAAATGTTACTAAGGTATATTACCATGGTAATAAGGTGTATTATTATATAACATCATCAATACCATCTACCATACCTTTGAATACTCCTAATACTATACAAACCCCAAGCTCATTAGTTGTTTCCTCATTCGTTTCTTATGGAGTGTTACTTTTATCAAATGGTTTCAAGTATTGCCTATTTTTCATTGGTTGTTTATCCATGAACTTAGTAATAATTGGAATTATATTACATATTATTTTATATGTTTTAAACACCTATTTTTCATATATCAATTCCATCCATCATTCAAATTGTTACGCTCCTCTGTTTTACCCAGTTGCTCAACCTTTTCCTGCTCTAGCCCCATATCCTAATGGAGACACCGAAACTTTGGTATTTGATGTTACATATGATAATATTTCTGATATATCAGAGTATTTTCATAATAATATCATATTTTGGAATGTTCTACATCATATTGGAAGGAAGATATGTGATCCACATCACCATTTTGCAACTATACAAGGAATTTATTGTCTTAATTTTTGTACTCTTTTGGAAGGAGTATGCACAAATCTCTTTTCCTTCTCAGATTTTTTTTGCATATTAGAGTATGAAAACAGAAATAATTGTTCATATAATTTTCCTTCTTCATCAAATGATGAGCTACAAGGAGACTCTCCTCTTCTTTTTTGCAAATTCTACACTCTAGCACATGATCAAGGAATTTATGATTTGTTCATCAAAGTATTTCACTAGAAGCAGTTCATTCAGTGCATTCAAGTGAAGATAAAGACATATTGAATACATTTTGTTCAAATTATGTTCCTTTTCCTTTCTTGATGGATGATATTCCCCATGTGGTTTTTCGTCTTTCCTCACTTTTTTGGACATAAGTAATTGTAAAGGGTGACAATAACCTTGTTGCTAAGACCTATATGAACCTATATGCATCTATATTTATGATCATTTCAGACACATCATCATAAATTTAGACTTAAATGGGGGTTTTGGATACTATAAATACACTCCATACATAGGATAAAAATATTTAATCATTACTGATTAATTTTCTACCTACTGGCCTATATAGTTGGAATCCACTTGTACCACTCAGTCAACACTTGTCATATATACCCTAGGAGTGCATTTATCTTGATTTTGGTTAGATAATTCCCACTTTATAGACTTCCAGGATTAGCAACTGCAGCTTCTTGCATATTATGTCTGTATCTTTCTTTATTGTTACATTTCAGTGGATAAGCTAAATCTAGTCAACTAGAAAACTGACACCTTTTGTTGTCAACCCATGCTCCATGATTTTCTCTCCAAAATCTAGGATTAGCATGATTTTTCATCACTACTGACCACATACTCATTCTTCATCTAATTCGTGAGGTTCTTGAAGGAGTTGGAAAGTGCTTTAGATACCTATGGGGGTTTAACATATTTAGTAAGTCTAATTTATGAGCTAGTATGATTTGTCTTCCAGAAAATGAATTTTCCTTTATAAGGATGTATTACTATTGTAATAATCAATCAATTATTCATTATTCACTTCTTCACGTGATTCATTCTCTTTCTCCTTCTCTCTATTTTCCTTTTGCATTCTTGTGAGAATTATATTGTAGCTAGATCTACATCATGTGCTTATTCTTAGAATTAAGGATCTATTTCTTCATTACATTAGAGCTAATATTTCTATAAAATAATCTCATCTCGCTAAAGAACAAAGAAAGGAGAAAGCACCTTAAAGTTAGAAAGCAGGAAAAAAAGAAGGAAACAATATAAACCAGTGAAAGATGGAATAAAGTAGAAAGTAAAATAAATAGAAAGTAGACCAAAGTGGGAAAGAAGGAAAAATAAGGACAAGGAAGAAAAGAAGGAAAAATAAAAAAAAATAAAAATAAAAAGGAATTAAAGCAAGAAAAAAATATTCAAAAGAAAAAAAAAACAATATATAAACGAAAAGGCATGAAAAAATAGTCAAAAGAAAAAAAACACGATAGAAAAACAAAAGTAGGAAAGCAAAGAAAAAATAAAAGCTCCTAAAGAAAAAGATTTACAATCTAACTCATGATGGATAAATTGGTCAAGGTACTTTGTAAAAGAATCAATATTTTCTATAAAATAAAGCTGGGGCGTCACTTTCACATCTTTTGATAGTTTGTGAATTGAATTGAGAGCATTCTACTCCTCTGACTTTGGAAATGTGCCCCAACTATTGAAAGGATGATGTAATTGCAGGTTTTAAATAAGTCAACAAGAAAGTTTGAATCCCAGAAGAACACATATAAAACTAGAGATCGAATCATCATATTCTTATTCTTCTTCTTTCTTGATATTCTCAGTTCTTCTATGTAGAAATCAAGAATATGATGTAATAATGAACCATTATGGAATCCCATATTATTTTATGTCTTATTATGAACTATTTATTTTAGTTCTCAAGTTTTGTCAATAAAGGAGTTGATCATCCTCCATCTGTTTCCAAGAACCTTCCTAGATTCACATAGAAATTGACTAGTCTTCAACAAACTTTCAATAAATGAATTTTTCATAATGAATTGGAATGATTTCTATTCCTATATTTATTTAATACCCTAATTATAATTGTACATGTCTCATGTTGCAAATTTGATATCTTTTGAGGTTGTTTGGAGGGTCCTAAATTTAGACTAGTTGAGTTGTCCCAAAGTGATCCTAGCTAGAAGTTTCCTCCTAAGTTTTGCTAAACCATTCCCGATAGAAAGGTCTTGTTTGGTGATTTAAGATTTTTTCCATGTCCCTTGAGGCCCATAAGTCACCTTTAGTGGATAAGGCTCAAGTTTCATCCGCTATGGCATGGTGGAGGCACCATAAAATACACCTAGTTCTTAGAACCTCCCTATGGTACCCATACCACAATTTATAGGTATATGATACTCTCAATAAACTATTGGTTGTGGTATGAGGAATTATTCTTTAAGTTGGATGCCTAAAAGCCTTTTTTAATTCAGAAGGGTTTCATTTCCTCCCTTAATAATGTCCATGGAACCATGACCCATCCTTAGTGATAAAAACCTTCTAATGGTGCCTGTGTTTCCACTAAAAGGAAAATATTCCACAAATAAGTAATGTCTGGTGGGTTTGAAGCCTTGTTGATGGATTTTAAGACATCAACACGTTTTGGGCCTAATGCTTGAGTTTCATTGCTTAACCTTACTCCAAACCTTAATAGCATTGCCTAGTTCACCAAAAATGCTAATGGTGCTAATATATGCTAACTAAAAGGTGAAGAATTCCCTTGGGATGTCATATGTGTTTGTTCATGACATTGATTTTGTCTCTGGATGCACAAAATTATCCTTTAGTGACTAAAGCCTAGGTTTTCTCCCATGAACTTCTTGAGGGCCCCATGACTCATACATTTTTCTTGAAAACTCATAATGGTGCCCATATCCCCTAAGGAGGTCATTTTTTGTTTTGTTTGAGGCATTGAACTTGACCCTAGGTTTCATTCATCTTCATTAGGGCATAATGCCTTAATTTTATCCCTCAACCATGTCTAGGACCCTTAGACCTATACCCTATGATCATACATTCCTAACATCATTAGTATTGCTAATATCCAAGGATATACTTGAGAGGTTATGTGTAGTGGACTAAGGTGTTTTTATAGAACTTGGATGATTTCCTTCTTATTTTAGGTCATAAAGTGCAGGTTTCATCCCTCGACCATGTATAGGGACAAAACACTAATACCTAGAATCCTTCACCTTAGAATGGCCAGATCCATTTACATACTTGGAATGAAAGCTAGCATTGAGATACCCTATGTCATGTCTTTAGGTGTCATTCATGGAAATGGATGCCTAAATATCCAAATCCCTGTGGTTAAGGAGAGAATAGTTGAGGGAGGGAGGAGGGGTTTTGTTGTAAATATTTAATTAATATTATTAGTTATAAATAAATAGATTATTAGGTTACTAGTGAAAGGGTGTAACCCTTCACTATGCTTGCTCAAGCGGTATAAAGGTGAGCTTATTGTAAATTTATATCATCATCTAATATATTATTCATATTTAACTATTAAACATGAAAGTTGGATTTGACTATTAAGCCTCCAACTAGATACGGTTGCTCCAAGTGGTATCAGAGCGGTTTCACTTCTACTCTGAGCTCGGATTCAACTCATCGACTCCTAATTTTATCCACTGCTCCATTTCATTTTCTGGGTAACCCCAGTCTCCATTCTCCTCTCTTCTCCATCCATTATGTTGCAAAACACCTGCTCTCCCATGACCTGCTGCTCCCTTCTGCAACATCCATGCCCCCACTCATGCTCATGCTTTCTCCTCCCTCCTACACTCCCCCTAGCATCCACCATTCTCTTCTCTACCATTGCACCACCACCGTCACCCCACCACCTTCTCTCTTTCTCCATCATCTCTGCTTCCTACGCTCCCACTTGCAGCTTTCCTTATTTTTCCCTCACGCTCCATCCTCTCTATTTCCCACACTCTCACCTGCATATTTCCCCCTTTCCCCTTACAATGCCTCCACCATACAATCCTTCTTAACTTCATACACTCTTGCACATCTTCCTACACCCCTCCTCTCCATCCTCACTGCCTCCTACGTCGTCCTCCCAATCTCCCTGATCCTATCCATGCTAAAACTCCTCCTTTTTCCTCATGTCTTGCTACCTTCGCCCCTGTTAACGCTCATCATCTTTGTTGCGCCAAACTTCATCTACTTCCACATGAACCCTAATCACTAACATTCCTTCTCATCCTCGGCTAAACCTAAACTTGCAACAAAAAAAAAAAATATTTAATAAAAATTAAATATTATATA
>LPNX010364166.1:15303-54400 GCA_001517045.1 Pseudotsuga menziesii | reverse complement strand
TATATATATTTCCACCCCTCACAAGCCAAAATAGCGTCGAAGACAAACCTCCGCATACAAGGTCTAAGACCATTGCAGAACTAAAAGAGAAAATCGAAAAAATGGAGAAGGACATCACATCCCTTGTCGCTGACAAAAAAAAACTGGAAGAAAGAGATGGAAAATAACAATACACTGCTTAAAAAAGAAATCAAAGATGAAGTTGTTATGGTACTAGAAAGAAGGCTGGATGGAAAATTTGACATCCTGAATGAAAAACAAAAAGACTTGGATGAAAAAATCAGTACCATGGTTCAAAAGTACATAAACTTGAGCACCATGATGCAAAACCATAATACATTAATCGAGGTGTTACAAAGACTAATGCCTAAGACATACCAAGTCAGCAGTCTAGACATGCTAGATGCCTCATTTCATATTTTCACACAGGAATCACTTGCTAATAATCAAGAAGAATTGCTAAAAGAAATCAAGATTAAAAATGTGATATTTAAGCAAGAGATAGATAAAAAAGTACTGCCATATATGGAGGCACGATTAAACAACAAAATAGACGCTATCACTAAGATAGTAGAAAATAAAAAGGCTAAAAATCACTGCCAACAATGAAGTAGTTCAAATATGTCACTTGCATCATCTAGTAGTTCCGGGCCACCATCAAACCATAAAGAAAAAGGCAATCAATATCATCCTTACATAGTGTACCCACCTAAGGAAAAAATAGAGTTGTCAAAATACAATGGAAGTGAAGACCAATGCGTTGCTTGGCTAAACAATGCAGAATAATACTTCGACATTTAAAATATTCAATCTAACGAGGAGAAGGTGAAATATGCATCAATGCATATCGAAGGGTATGCCTATAATTGGTACTTATGGTGGAAGAGAGAAAATTTTTCCTGCACCTGGAACTTGTTCAAAAATGATTTTTTTAATAGGTTTCAAGGAATCAAAGAAGATGATTTTTTCAGGAAACTTACCAGATTACAACAAGTTGGAAGCGTTGAGAAATTTATACATCAGTGGGAATCCTTATCGACATGAGTATTTGGGTTCTTTGACAAACAAAGACTCGAAACATATCTACGAGGTCTTTAACCATACCTCCAAAAATAGTTAAAGTTACATGACATACCTAACATAGAAGTAGAAAGACATAAAGAAAAATCTGCAAAACGAAAATTAGAAGGAATGCAATCAAGAGGCGATAACCATTATCGACAAGAAAAAGAGACACAATGTAGGTACTGTGAAGATACTTGGTCACCCGACCATAAATGCCGCAAAAATGAATCATATGCCTATGAAATGGAAAATAGGTTGAAGTCATCTAACAATTACTCTGATAATAGAAAAAATAAGAAAAACATATTTCGTCGATTCAGTGATGACTGAACACCTGGCCATAAATGTAGGAACAATCATACAATACACTGCATAATCATCAATGGAAAGGAAGTGCAAGTCTCCGCACAATAAATCTCGTATGATTCTAATACCGACACCAAATTAGAATGAAGGACGACATTAGGAAAATACTCAATATTTGAGGACAAGTCTTTTCCCAAGGGGAAGGCAATGTTGTGAATATTTAATTAATATTATTAATTATAAATAAATATATTATTAGGTTACTACTGAAAGGGCATAACCCTTAACTATGATTTCTCAAGCCGTATAAATGCGAGCTTATTGAAAATTTATATCATCATCTAATATATTATTCCTATTTTACTATTAAACAAGAAAGTCAAATTCGACTATTAAGAGTCCAACCGAATATGGTTGCTCTAGGTTTGGTGTATAGGAAGAGAGAGGGGTATGGGGTTATAGTGAGGGAGGGGAAGTTGGGTTATAGACATGGACGGTGGGTTTAGGGAGAATAAGAGAAAGAAAAGAGAGGGTGTAAAATAGTGCATGTGTGCAAGTAGATGTGCACATAGGTACATGTACATGCCTTTAAATTCAATTTTTTTTGTTCCCTTGCAAGATTGGTGATTTTCACCCTTCAATTGGGGTATGCTCCACGTATGCACTATTGATAAAACTGCACACTCATCGAGTTCTTTGTGCAAATTCTAACTTTTTTTTTGAATACATGTTATTGTTTTTGTATTTTTAATTCATTTTATGCACTTCAAATTTGTATAAAACATATGTCATTTATTTTTGCTATATCTTTTGACTAGCTCACATATTTCGAAAATAGAAAAGAACTTGCACAGCAATAGAAGAATGCCTACAAAAAAAAAGTTGATTGATTATGTTAAGAATATGATAGGATTGACCAATAGTCAACCATGTTATTTTAGTGCTTCACTGAATTCCTTGATTTTGAAAATTTATATAATTAACTTTTAAAATTTTAGAAAAATATTCCTGCACAAGATCTATCTGTTACCTACAACTCTACATTTTTTTTCACAAAATCTGACAATTTACATACCAACTCGGTCGACTAAGACAAACATATGCATTGTGTTTTAGAGAAAAAAATAACATACCAATCTTAGAAGAATGACACTTTAGGGTAGTTATACCTATTTCACATAGATACAAGTTATATATTTTGGAAGGTTATCTGATTGTCTAGGTTTTATCTCTTACATCTACATCTAATTATAAAACGTTTTGTAGGTACCTCTAATAATTCATTTTGATGATCAAATTTGTGGTTTTCAAGCATGCCATTGTAATTAACGCATCATAAATGGGTATCATTACCGTGCACAACCCCATATATATTTAAGAGAGCTCATAATGACATATATATTGTATGGTAACTTGTAATTTCCTATAGAACTCACGGGTTTGTGATTTAATGTGCATACTTCTTACTTTCCTTACTAGGAAACTAGAAGGTAATTAAAAATTCCATCGCGACCCAGTATAAAAATAATATATATGCAGATATGTCCAAAGTTTCAACCCGTCTCCCTTCCACCCAATGACTATGACATTTAAACAATTAACAATGTGCTAATTTGTAGATCATGTCAAATGCAAGTTAAAATAAAGTCAATTCACAAAATGTCAAAACATCATTGCTCACAACATAGTTCTTTCAATTATAAACTGATTTATAAAACATACCAATATGAAATCTAATACTCCATTATTTCCAGTCAATAACAATGTACAATGATGCTTTACAAACTTGGTTTCTTTTCAAGAATAAACCATGACAAAATGTGATTAGATACTCTATTGCATGATAGCACAACAACATAACACATTAAATTGCTAAAACATCTCTTTGGATGTGTCCAGAATCTTGAAATATAATCAATTTTTCCATAATGTCCAACTATCCTTAGCCAAAGAAATGGTATATCAATCCAAGAAAAAAATTACTTCCGATTACTTCACATTTTGTGACTACCTTCATTAGACATATATGTATAATCCTAACCAATGATGTCAACTATCGAAATGTAATAGTTCACAAACATCCACATTGGTATTAAGACATTATGGGTGATGATTCAACATGCTTTTGGTTAGCAATCTAAGAATGGTTAGTGATATCAATATAAAAAAATAAGATGGTTGGTATATTTAGAATAGATAATGAGATACATAAACTATTGAGGAAGCCCATACTTATTAACAAGATGGAGAAACCCTAATGCAGAGTTGATGTCAAGTGTCTAGACCATTATTATAAAACATGTGCCTTTATGCACATATGGAATTTTTATCATGATACTACCAATGTTATGATTAGGTGCAAAAACTTTAAGAATTGGGATACACTCTACATTTTTCTCAATGTGGGGTGTCCTTCAAATAGGGTAACACCATGTGTCTTATGGGTACCTTATCATTGATTTAAAATTTTTGAAACTATTGTCACTACTTTCTTAGTGTTGAAATTAGGGATGTAATGGGAGCCTTATTAGTGTTTCACATAAGTTCTATTTCACCCATCTAATCCAATTCAAAAGTACAATAAGTTAGCAAAGGAACATGAAATATCTAATAAATTACAAAATGTAATCTCAACAATCAATTTGTGGAATAATTGTTGATCCGTAAGTTATTTTAAAGAAAACGTTTTCAATAACTTCAATATCCCTCCTATGTTTTATGAAATATTCTTGTATTGTACAGTATGTATAGAGTACAATGAAAAACACAACATCATGCTATGTTTGTGAAACCTTATTATATTTTCTTTGTTAAAACATTCCTCCAAATATTATTAATATAGTGAAGGCCTTAATCCCTAGGTAAGTGGAATTGGTAAACATTTTATTTTTATTTTTATGTCCAAGCCATCATATTTTCATAGCATAGTGACATAGGCATGTATCTAATATGGAAACATTTATTTGAGATATATATAATTTTTTACAACATGTGTAGTTCATGCATAAATGCTTTCCATTTATGCTTTCTTGTGTGAGTTTGATTTTGAGATCAAGCACATTAAAGGAAAATAAAATAAAGTGGTTGATGCACTTAGCAGGAAGATGCATGAAATGCACTTGGCATATCTTAGTATTTTCCAATCATATTTGAGACAATAGATTGTTAATCATGCTATTGAAGATGAAATGTATGTGTAGGTAAAAGACAAGTTGCAGCAGAAAATTCTTGAAAAGAGGTATGAGGGATATAAATTGCAAGAATCTAGGCTTCTTACCTTTAAGAATAGAATTTATATTCCAAATGTAGCATATTTGAGGAGAATTCTTATGGATGTAATCCATCAGACTCCATATTCTGGTCACCTGGGATATCAGAAGACAAGTTCTACTGCAAAAAAGCAGTATTTCTGGCCAGAAATGAAAAAGGAGATGTCTAAAAATATTTCAAGGTGCATGAAATGTCAGTAGGTAAAGGTTAAGTATCAACATCTAATAGATTTGTTGCATCCTTTTCTAGTTCCAGAATGGGAATGGGAAGTTATTTCCATGGATTATATTACAGGATTTCCAATCACCTGGAGACAACACGATTCCATCATGGTTGTGGTGGACAAGTTGACTAAGGAAAATAATTTTATACCAGTTAAGTCCAGACATAAGACTGACGAAATTGTGAAAATATTCATGAAGGATATTTTCAAATTGCATGGATTTCCGAAGGCAATAGTCTCAGACAGGGATGCCAAGTTCACTTCCAATTTTT
Source organism: Pseudotsuga menziesii (assembly GCA_001517045.1). NCBI lineage: Eukaryota > Viridiplantae > Streptophyta > Pinopsida > Pinales > Pinaceae > Pseudotsuga > Pseudotsuga menziesii. The sequence continues at coordinate 49,264 of LPNX010364166.1, read as the reverse complement.
GGAAGGGGTTGTTTGCATATTTGGGTACAGAGCTCAATTTCAGCACTACCTACCATCCTCATACTGATGGACAAACAGAGAGAGTGAATCAAGTTCTGGAATACATGCTTCGCATGTATGTGACAGACAAACCAACCAAGTGGGAAGATTACTTACACTTGGTATAATTTTCCTATAAAATTGGACAACAAGAATCCCTAGGGATGAGTCCATATGAAGATTTGTATGGAAGAAGGTGTAGGACACCTATGACATGGGATAATCTAGTGAACAGGTTTTTGATAGGTCCAGAATTACTCAAGGAATGGAGCATGAGGTTGCAAGGATCAGGCATAATCTGAAAGAATCCCTGGACAGACAGAAATGTTATGCTGATAAGCAGAGAGTGCACAAAGAGTTCAGTGTTAGGGATCATGTTTACCTCAGAGTGATGGCAAGGAAGATTTCCTTGAAGCTTGGAATTTGTGCCAAGCTATCACCTAGATTTTGTGGGCCTTTTGAAGTGCTTGAGAGAATAGGTCCAGTTACATATAGAATTGCATTTCCTGATAGCACTAGGGCTCATAATGTTTTTCATGTTTCTTTGCTTAAGAAACATGTACATGAACCTAACCACATGATTGATTGGGATGTGATTCAGGTGAAACCCGAGGGAGAGTTCCAAACTGATCCATTGGGCATCCTCGATAGGAAGGTCACCATGCTCTGGAATCGATCCACATGACATGTATGGATGTAATGGGAGAACTACAATCCTGAAGAGGCTACATGGGAGCTGGAGGATTCCATGTGATTGGCATATCCATCTCTGTTCAATTCTGCAGAGCACTGAGGTAGTTCCAGTGTAGCATTTTTGTTCAGTTTTGATGAGCACTGAGGACAGTTCTATTAAAGGGGGGGGGATTGTAATCCCCTGATTTTGAATCCATGGTAATTTAGTTGTACATCATGTAAATATTGTATGGAATCATGGAAAGAAGCTCAAGGCCATTGTCCTGCCATTGATTGATGTTTGGTGTATAGGTGATCAAGTTTGATTCCTATGGGTTATGGTACCAAGTCAAGCACAATATATATTTGTGAATATCATGTAAATACACCATTTAATAAAATACCAAAGCTAGTTATGGAGCTGTAACGTGAAAGAGATGGGGTCATGATTCCACAAGGGATAGGGTGGGGAGTTAGTCAAACCCCCTGAGCCAATAGGGTGTGACCATATGTCAATGGGGAAACCCATGAACCCTCAACTACCTTTCTGTCCTCTATCCTCAATCATCAATTTATTCTAGAAGTTGGTTGAGGCAGTTAATTCCTTGGGAAGAGAAAGGTATGGCAGTCTGATTCCTTGTCTGAACAAGTCAACGTAGATCTGGAGTCTGGGAAGCTATGTTCTTTCTTCCAAAGCAAGAAAACCCTGGATTGCATGCCCAGTCTTTCGTTTTTGGGGTCCCGTTGAACGTTTTGGTTATTTCTTCCTGTGGGTGTTTGATTCATGAAATCATTCTATCAATTCCCAAGGGGGATCATTCACATGGGTCGTGAAGCCTTGTTGCAATGTCGTGTCATGTTCTGTGTTGTTTCTATTGGTGATTCAATCATGGTTCATAAAATCTGTGAATTTTACTGTCTTGAGTTGCGAAAGGTGTTTTTCGCAGTGGTGTCCTCTGTTACCAAGTGAGCGGAGCCCGTTTTACTAAATTTTACATTTTTCTTGTTGTGATGTGCACCCTATTTTGGGTTTGAACTATATGCAAGACTTAGGAGTGGAAGAGACGTAGAATATGCTTGATAAACCTAGGGTGGAACCTCACAATAAGATAAGAGTTGCCGGTGAATCTGCTCTGCACATCCTAAAGAGAAATGGAAGGGAAGGTGTAGCCTGAGGGACTGTGGAGAAGAGAAGGGGACACTTCCTTGTGTTGGGTGTGTAGGCAACGTGGATGCCAGGACAGATAGATCTTGTGAAGGTGTCCTTAGCTCCATGGATGAGCTCACTAGCTTAGCAGTTCTTCATGTCCACTTCCTTAGAAGCCTGATAAACCCAACTTGAAGGATGGATTGGCTAGTGGCTTGATAAACCCATCTCTTGGATTGGTTGTGTCTTTTTTTGTTTGGCCTTGTGTGTTATCCCTGGCTGGACAGCCTAAGAAACCCACTATGAATGATGGCTTAGATGAGTTCCTGATAAACCCATTTCTGGCTTGGCTGGTCCTGATTGTAGAAGTTGGCATCACTGTGAACAGTTTGATAAACCCAACTGTATGCTGGATTGGCTGAGTAAGCCTGATAAACCCAACATTGTTTGGCTTGTAATCATGTGTCCTGATAAAACCAACTTGGTGTTGGCTTGGCTGGACATGTTGATAAACCCAAATGATGGTTGGCTTGACTGTGTGTGATATGTTCTGGCTATGTGTAAGTCTATTGTTCCCTAATTCCTTGTGGAAATCATGCCCAACTCAGGGGTGGCAGTGGTGTTGAGAGATTAATGAACACACTGGCCTATGGTTGGGTGGAATGTTGCAACAACATAGCTAGTTGCCGAACAACTTGATCATCCAAGATAAGTATTCATTGTTATGTTATTTCTGCAATGTATTTGCTTATGAATTGCCATGTTTATGCTAAATTCTTATGGATGATTTGAGTATAAGTTTACTTGTGAGTATTTCCTGCATTTGCATCTATGTTTTCCTTGTATGTTCAATGCATGCTTGCCTAATTCTAGGAAGGTTGGAAGCATGGGTAAAGGGTCGGAATACCTCTGGTTTGGTATTTTCGCCCCTTGGGATGCGCCTAAGGGAGGCCAAAGGAGTAAACTGGAAAGGAGCAGCTAAACAGGGAATAAATTTTTTGTTTCCGCACCCCAGGATCTACCTATGGGAGGCAGAGGGTGGAAGTGGAAAAGTGCAGAAAATTTCTAAGGCAAAGTCAAGTTTTATGATTCCATAGTTCTGCACTGAAGGGCGGAAAGGCGAAATGCGGAAGGTAGAACCATGGTTGCAGAACTCCATCGAACGTTATGTTTCTGACTTCCGAGCATAAGTGTGGAAAGCAGAACCATGGATAAAGGACCCCATTGCACATTATGTTTCCGATTTTTGAGTTCCAAGGTTGGAGGGCACAAAGCGTAAGTGCGGAAGGAGGAAGGCAGAAGATCCATTGAGTGCTTCCGTCACTCATTATGTTTCCTATTTTTGATTTATTAAATTGGAAAGGTGGAAAGTGGAAGTGCAGAAGGAGAAAAGTGAAGGGATGACAAGTCTCATTGTCAAGCCTTTGAGATTCCGACTCCCGAGTTCTGAGGTCGGAAATGTGGAAGCGAAAGGGCAGAAAGGATAGGTTCAATGCATAAAAAGGTGGTTCCAGACGTATAAGGGATTTTTCAAGGGAGAAACGACTATTACAGTGGTTTATAAGCTCGAGGATGAAGGTTGAATAGTGTGTTAGTGCCCATGCCCTGTGTTAGAGAGGAGAACAAAGGTTCTCAGAAGTAATTTTTTTTTAATATCTGAATTATAGGGTATGGGGACGTGACATTTGGTTTAATTAATTATTTAATCATTAGTTTTAATATTGATGATATTATATATATATTATGTTATATTTTTATTTATATAACAGTTCCTTCCCCTTAAAGAAGCTTTGTCCTCAAAGCTTAGAGAAGACATGGCTTACGTTTGATTTTTTTCTTGAATGTTATCTATCGATGTTTTGTGTTTAGTCATTGTGACATTTGATGAAACGAGGCTATACGAGTTACGAACTCCCCAAAAGAGTTGTTGCATCGTCTCTGATGTGATCCATCCCAAATCTATGTTTATCGAAGTTATTTGATTATTTTGTGGGATGGGTCTTCTTGTTTGTTGTTTTTTACTTTTATTTGATGTTCTTGCTCGTCTAACCTTATTTCTCTTCTATGTGTGTTCATTTTCACCTTGTTGTTTGTCAAAAGGATGTTTCTAATTGGGGTGTCGATAAGGAGTTTTTGTTATTTGTTCTTCTGTTGGATTGACTTGTTTTTTAATTGTATTGATGACTGGATTTGTATTTGTTTCTTTTTCCTCAACTTCTTTTTTTGAGCCCAAAGGTTTAGTTGTCCTTTCCTGAATGTTCGGAAACTTTCTTCCAGTTATCATTCTTAAGATTCGTGATCATTTATTCTTGCGATTTCACATTGTCTTTAAACTCTAATAGTTTCTTTTGCAGATCTTGATTTTCCTCTTCTAACTGTTGATTGTGTTGAAACTTATCCTTTTCCTTCTTGATTTGCAGAATTAATTCCTGGTTATCATCTCTTAGACGAGAGATCTCTTCATTTTTACTTGCAATAACCTTGTTGAAATCATTATGTATCGTATGTATTGATTTCTCATTCCCCTGCGACAACATCTTTGATATTTCTTTGAATTCTTCAGATGATGCGACCTCTAATTCTGTCTTCGTGCTAATGTCCGACAATGTGATTTTTTTTCTTTTTTTAGGGGAATGTCAGAAATGTTTTTCAGCATTTAAGATAAAATACCCTAATGTCTTTAACCACGGTAATCCCAAAACTAGGTCACCATTACTACTCCACAAGGAACTACAAATTGCGAAATGGCAATATAATCTCCAATGTTCCATTGTAAATCACTTATTGCATATTCTTTGTTATTCCAAAAGTCTAACCTTTCACTTATACTTGTCCTCAAAATCGCTAACTCATTAGCAAATTCATCACTAATATAATTATTGCGTTCACTGGGAGCAATGGAAATAGTAATGTCTTTCCCTCTAATTGTTCCTTTTATTTGGAGTAACATTGAAACATAAGTTCACCCAGCCAGTTGCAGGAGGAAAGATGGGCTTGTCCCATAACCGAAGAAATTCCAGACATTCCACCTGTTCGATGACCAAGTCGCCCAGGTTTTCTCATTTTTGCGTTTCGTGTCAAGTGGTTTTTATGGGATCTATTATCTATGCCTGTGTCTATTTCGAGGGCTATGTCTATGTTTATTTGAGGATCAATGCCTGTGTCTTTTTCCAGGCTCTTGTCTTTGTTTCTGTTGTTTTACTATTAAAATATGTAACTATGTTAGTATATTGGCCTTGGCCTTTACTTTCAAAGTGGAATAGTTTTGCCTTTGGCTCTCTCAGATGGCCATCTTTTGAGAGGTCAAGGTGGTGGCTTCACCTCCTTCGACCTCCTCTGGTCATGTTGAATTCTATAATTTTTTCGTCTGTATTATAACAGAATTAAGCAACTTACACAAAAAACATTGAAACATAAGTTTTAAATTGCTTGGAAATCTTCCTTGTTTTTTCGTCCTGAGATTCCATTTTGTTATGCTTCTTATCCCAAGATATATCAAAGAAAGACATATTTTTTCATGTATAGTATACTATAATTTTTAATAATTAGTTTCTTCCCCTAAGGAATTCTTGTAGATTGGGTGGTTTGGAGGAATGATTGTTACCTTCCCCACTTAAGTTCAAATCTCACTTGCTTCTTAGTAGCAATTATTATGCAATTTTAGATTTTTGTCCCTTTAATTTTTGTAAAATTCCAGTAGATTGGGTGGTTGGGAGGAATGAGTGTTACCTTCCCCACCTAAGTTCAAATCTCACTTGCTTCTCAGTAGTAATTATTATGCACTTTTATAATTTTTTCCCCTTAAGTTTTGTAAAATGGTGTAGATTGGGTGGTTGGGAGGAATGGTGTTACATTCCCCACCTAAGTTCAAATCTCACATTTTTTTTGTAGTTGGATAATAAACCCAAACCCACTTATTAAGAAACCATGTGTGATTTTACTTTTACCCTTTTTTTTTATTTACTTTTATCTCTTTTTTTGGGTTTTACTTTTACCTCCTTTTTTTTGGTGGGAGGGGGGGGGGCGGTTACTTTTTTCCTCTCTTTTTTTTTAAGGATGGTTTTTCCCTTTCCCCTCCTTTTTTTTCTTTTGTTTTTCTTTTTTATTCTTTTTATTTTTATTTTTTTGTGCCTTGATATTTAGAATGCTGAGTTGTTAAACTATTCATCATGTGCACCTTCCTTTTCTTCTTTTTGGTCTTTATGCAATGGAATAATATTTTTTTAACGAGATTTTGGATAATGGACAAGGAAATTTGGATTTAGAGAAACTCTAAAATGTTTATCAAACAAGGTCTAATAGAGGGTGTGGCCGAGGGCCGGAATCAAAACTAGATCCGATACCAATGGAAGAGTAAAATATTGTTTCTTACTAAAAAATCCAACGTACTATAAGATAGAAACTCCATAAATGAATAAATATACGAATAATAGATAAGTGATGATATTACATTTACAATGATGGGTCTTATATAATCCCATCATTCCTTTACTAAGAGGCATGCCTTTTGATTTAATTAATTAATCATTTGTATTAATATTGATGATATTATGTGTGTGTGTGTGTGTGTGTGTGTGTGTGTGTGTGTTATGTTATATTTTTATTTATATAACAAAGGGCACCTGCATTTCTAGGATGATCAAACTAGAGCACCTCAACTGTCAAGATGATGAAAGTGGAGTGCCTCAACTATGAGTTAATGAACCAGAAATCACCAATTAGACCAATATTGATCAATATAACCTAAGTAGGATCATATAACATAAGTACAAGGCAAATGAAAATTCCTCTTAGGTTTAAGACCATGTTACGAAGGTATATTAATTCTCTAACAACACCAAATGATTGTGGGTGAATCAAATGCAACTCCAACTTCCCAAAGAATACCTTGCAACCGCACACATTGTGTAGTTGTGTTCACTCCTCCTATGTACTCGGCCTCGGTTGAAGATATGGAGATGGTGTGTTGTCTCATTCTTAACCAATATTTGGGACCATGTGTAAGCATGAATACATAACCTGAACTATATTTCCTATCGATGGTATCGCCATCCCAATCAGAATCAGTAAATCCAACTAGTTCTAGTGGAGAACCTGCAACATAGTGTACCCTGAAGTGTCTGATTCCTTGCACATAGTGAAAAGGATCCTCTTGGATACCTTCTAATGGATTTCATGAGGTTGATACATATATCTAGCTACAAAACCTACAACATATGCCAAATCTTGTCGAGAGTGTGTAAGATATAGCAAAATCCCGACTAGTTGTCTATACAACAAGCTGTCCACCAATGGAGACTGACCAAATTCACCTAGTTTGATACCATAAAGGAATGGGCACTTCGTTGCCTTACATTCAGCCATTTTAAACTTCAATAAAAGGTATTCAGCATACTTTTAGTTGTTGACCTTGATCCTTTTCTCATATTTCTCATTTTCCAAACCAATAAATTGCTTCAACAATCCAAGATTGGTCATCGAAAACTTGTTGTGCAATGAATACTTGATTAACCCAATTTATTTTGTGCTGATACCTATAATCAAAATATCATCAATATAGAGTACAATTACCTGCGATACATCACCGATATTTTTCAAATAAACACTAGGATCATACTTTCGTCTTTCAAAGCCAAGTGAAAGCGGAAAATTGTCCATCTTGGCATACCAAGCCCTGGGGGCTTGCTTGAAGCCATAGAGAGACTTCTTTAACCTGCATAAAAGTGAAGGATCCTCAATGAAACCTTCAGGTTTATGCATATATATATATCCTCTTTAATTTCACCATGAATAAATGCACTCTTCACATCCATGTGGTGAACCTCCCAACACTTAGATGTAGCAATGGCTAAAACTAGCCTGATAGAGTCCATCTTTGCAACTGGTGCAAATGTATCTGTATAGTCCACTCCTTGGAATTGAGAGAATCCTTTTGCAATCAACCTGGAATTATAATTTATATCAGACCCATAAGTATCAACTTTTTTCTTATAGACCCAATTGCATTGCACTAGCTTCCTCTTGGAGGGAAAGGGAACCAATTCCTAAGTCTCATTGTCTTGCAATGAGTTGAACTCTTCCTACATGATTGTTTTCCATATTCGGTCAATTTATGCTTCCTGATATGATTGAGGATATGATCCAACCATGATGAATCATTTCTCATCCATATTCACTTCACATGCAGAGAAGCAGTGTGAAATTGAGATATAGTCTTTTTAGGATCTAGTTGATTGCCAGCTAAATCCACAACTGCTTCAATGTTTTTCTCAGCCCATTTGGGCCTAATGGGTGAGCCATGATATGAATCATCGTATTCAACAATATAAAAATCAGAAATATAAGAAATATATTCATCACTTACATCATCTTGGAGTGGAGGATGTGAGCATTCCCCTTGAGCAAATTCAGTCTCCTCCATGAGTTCTTTTTTCAATTGCACACTCCTTTGAAGGAAGGTATTTCAATATGAGGGATCAAATATATTGGTCCCTTTTCAAATTCATCATATACAACCATTATTGACTCCTTTATTTGAGGTATAAAGGCCTTTCTCTTCTCTATAGGAATCATAGCCCAAGTCTTTGAGCCAAAGACCTTGAAATGAGAAACACTTGGATTGTGACCCATCCAAGCCTCATATGGTGTTTTACCATCCAAATATTTGTGACAAGCTGTGTTTTGGGTGTATGCAACATAGTTAATGCCAATTCATAACAGAGCTTAGAATTGACATACTTTGCCTCCAACATACATGTTTCCATCTCCTTGAGATCCTTGTTCTTGCACTTTGCCACACCATTTTGTTGTGGTGTGTATGGTATCGAATGCTGCATTTGGATGCCACATTATTCAAAGATTTTCTGCAAACTCTTGTTCACATACTCCTTTCCATTTTCATTGCTAAGGACCTTGATCATGTTCCCACATGCATTCTCAACCAGGGATTTCCAAACTTTGAGAGTCTCAAAGACTTCAGATTTGAGTTTGAGAAAGTAAACGCATCAAAACCTTGATAAATCATCTATGAAGGTCAACACATATATTGATCATCCATAGTAGGGTGTGGGAAGAGTCCCAATTAGGTATGAAGGAACCAAACCAAGTACTTGGACAAATCTCATTGATTTCCCTTTCCCATAACTGCACTCTATATGTTTTCCCAACACACATCCTATGCATGTGCCATTGGAGATGTTGATAGAAGGAAGCCCTTCCACCATGCCTTCTTTTCTAAATACCTAGAGGTATCTGTAGTTTAGATGGCCGAACCTCTCATTCCATAGCTTGTGTGTTTCATTGGCATGAGTTAGGAGAAAATTCCCTCTGGAGTAGGGAAGGAAATAAGAGAACTTGTACATTCTTTCTTGATGATCAACATATCCCAATGCCACCACCTTGTTGATAGATATTTATGCTATGTCCATTGTGTCTGGAGTAAATGTTACTCTCTTGAATTGGCCAGTGTGATTCATTTGATACACTGAGAGTAGGTTTGCTTCCAAGTTAGGTACAAACAAAACATTGTTAAAATGCCCATCATCATGATCGATCCTGCTAATCCCTTTGGATGAGATATCTAAATCATAACCCATTAGAGAAGTTGGTCCACTGTCAGAATACATGGTTGAGAATAACTCTTCCATAGAGGCCATATGTCTGGAAGCTCGTAAATCTATAATGAAGGAAGAAGAGTCTAAAGAAACAACAACCAATGCATGGCACCTATCTTTATTGTCTGAGCCTAAACCTCCATCCTTCTTCCTTGCGCCCTTAGGAAAAGGGATGTTGGTCTTCTCAAGTAGATGCGCCATCATGTCTATGCTTTTCTTCATGCATGCACTCTCTATATGCTACCCTTTGTGATAGTAAGTGCATTTGGTCTTCTCTTTCTTCTTCGTTTCCTTGTCCTTGCAAGTATTTGAACCCCCATCTAAAGATTTGGCTCTTTCTTGCTTCCTAATGTCCTATTGTCCTACAGCAATATCTTGATCCTTACTAGATTTGATGGTGCCCATTTGCACTAGCTTGTATTTCTCTTGGGTCAGTGACTCCATTAAGTCAACCAATATAGGCATGTGCTGGTTTCAAGTTGTGAGCTTACTAGAGTGGAATGTGGATACAAACACTAAGTACTCATGCCCTAACTTTGAAAGTATGGACAATATGAGTTGTTACTCCTTCTTTACTATGCCACATTGCTTGATTTGAAGCACCAACGTTTTGAACTTGGTGAATAAGTTCTAGATTGTCTCAAAATGAGCTGGACTTAGTGAGATTATCTCATTTTCAATATGGTGACCTGTCATCTCATTAATATTCCCAAACAATGCCTCAATATTGAGCCATTCATTGTTGGGAGTAGCTTCATTTTCTACACGGAAGAGAAAGTCTCTCAAAATGTTGAGACAAAGCATTCCAAATGCTTGATCAAACACGTTGAAGAACTTTGATTTCTCAACAACAGAGTTTGGTTCGACCTATGTCCCCATGGTGACCCTGTACAGGCCTTTTGACCTTAGATAGATCACCATTTCGGCCTTCCATTTGAAATAGTTGAATGTGGTAAACAAAACATGGGTCTACTCAATTTCTGTTTACGCTCTTGGTGACAAATTGTTGATTGTACCTACAATGCAAACACTCGAATCTATCTGGAAAATACCTCAAACAACAACTCAAACACTATGGATTTGATTTTCATCTCCAAATAGCTCTGGTACCATGCGATAATTGATTCATATTACGATCTAGGAGCCAAGGAGATTTGATATTGTTCAAAAAAATGCACAAAATAGCTGAAAGAGTGAAACTTACATACACAAATTAGGTCAATAAAAGGTATTATTATGACTGTCCAACATGTAACTATGTCTATATTAGATACATATTACAATAGGTAAAAATTGTGAGGCCTTGGAGGCCATTTCGATGCATACAAGTGTCAGCTCAAGATTTGACCCTCAAACTCCCCTAGGTGGACCAATCATCCTCCTAATCATCCCAAACAGTCACTAATGCATGTGTGAATGAGGGTGAGTAATTATGGAACATAATTGAAGGTAGGAAAGGTGTGGATGAGCACATGGGAGTGGCCCAAGGACGAAAATAAAGGCCCAAGGAAGGCCAAAAACCACCTAAATCGTGCATTAGCGCCTTAAGTTAAACACAATACCTAAATATGGGGATGGGGGAGCACACCAAGGTTGAATGACATCAATGGTGACACTTGGGTTATCACAATGATCAACCTGAAGTGCCTCAAATATCAGAATTATCAACTAGGAGCGCTTCAACTATGAGTAAATGATCAATATCCCTAAGTTTAGAGCGTAGAACATTGCATGGAAGAAAATGAAATGTTCCTAAGGTTTATTACCATGGTAATAAGGTGTATTATTCTCTAAAATACTCAATACCATATACCATACCTTTCAATACTCCTAATACTATACAAACCCCAAGTTCATTAGTCGTTTCCTCATTGGTTTCTTATGGAGTGTTACTTTTATCAAATGGTTTCAAGTATTGCCTATTTTTCATTGGTTGGTTATCCATGAACTTAGTAATAATTGGAATTATATTACACATTATTTTATATGTTTTAAACACCTATGTTTTATATATCAATTCCATCCATCATTCAAATTTTTACACTCCTCTGTTTTCCCCAGTTGCTCAACCTTTTCTTGCTCTAGCCTCATATCCTCATGGAGACACTGAACCTTTGGTATTTGATGTTCCATATGATAATATTTCTGACATATCAGAGTATTTTCATCCTAATTTCATATTTTGGAATTTTCTACGTCATATTAGAAGGAAGATATGTGATCCACATCACCATTTTGCAACTATACAAGGAATTGATTGTGTTAATTTTTGTACTCTTTTGGAAGGAGTATGCATAGATCTCTTTTCCTTTTCATATTTTTTTTGCATATTAGAGTATGAAAACAGAAATAATCGTTCATATAATGTTCCTACTTCATGAAATGATGAGCTACAAGGAGTCTCTCCTCTTATTTTTTGCAGATTCTACACTCTAGCACATGATCATGAAATTTATGATTTGTTCATCAAAGTATTTCACTAGAAGCAGTTCATTCAACTCATTCAAGTGAAGATAAAGACATATTGAATACATGTTGTTCAAATTCTGTTCCTTTTCCTTTCTTGATGGATGATATTCCTCATGTGGTTTTTCCTCTTTTCTCACTTTTCTGGACATAAATAATTGTAAAGGGTGACAATAACCTTGTTGCCGAGACCTATATGAACCTATATGCATCTATATTTCTGATCATTTCAGATATATAATCATAAATTTAGACTTAAAGGGGGGTTTTGGATACTATAAACACACTCCATACATAGGATAAAAATATTTAATCATTACTGATTAATTTCCTACCTACTAGCCTATATAGTTGGCATCCACTTGCACCACTCAGTCAACACTTGCCATATATACCCTAGGAGTGCATTTATCTTGATTCTAGTTAGATCATTCCCACTTTATAGACTGCCAGTATTAGTAACTGCAGCTTCTTGCATATTATGTTTGTATCTTTCTTTATTCCTACATTTCAGTGGATAAGCTAAATCTAGTCAACTAGAAAACTGACACCTTTTGTTGTCAACCCATGCTCCATGATTTTCTCTCCAAAATATAGGATTAGCATGATTTTTCATCACTACTGATCACATACTCATTCTTCATCTAATTTGTGAGGTTCTTGAAAGAGTTGGAAAGTTCTTTAGACACCTATGGGGGTTTAACATATTTAGTAAGTCTAATTTATGAGCTAGCATGATTTGTCTTCCACCAACTGAATTTTCCTTTATAAGGATGTATTACTATTGTAATAATCAATCAATTATTCATTATTCACTTCTTCACGTGATTCATTCTCTTTCTTCTTCTCTCTATTTTCCTTTTGCATGCTTGTGAGAATTATCTTGTAGCTAGATCTACATCATGTGCTTATTCTTAGCATTAAGGATCTAATTCTTCATTACATTAGAGCTGATATTTCTATAAAATAATCTTATCTCGCTAAAGAACAAAGAAAGGAGAAAGCACCTTAAACCTAGAAAGTAGGAAAAAAAGAAGGAAACAATATAAAACAATGAAATATGGAATAAAGTAGAAAGCAAAATAAATAGAAAGCAGACCAAAGTGGGAAAGAAGGAAAAATAAGGACAAGGAAGAAAAGAAGGAAAAATAAAAAAACAAGAAAAATAAAAAGGAATTAAAGCATGAAAAAAACAGTCAAAAGAAAAAAAACATGATAGAAAAACAAAAGTAGGAAAGCAAAGAAAAAATAAAATCTCCTAAAGAAAAAGATTTATAATCTAACTCATGATGGATAAATTGGTTAAGGTACTTTGTAGAAGAATCAATATTTTTTATAAGATAAAGCTAGTGCGTCACTTTCACATCTTTTGATAGTTTGTGAATTGAATTGAGAGCATTCTACTCCTCTAACTTGGGAAATGTGCCCCAACTATTGAAAGGATGATGTAATTGCAGGTTTTAAATAAGTCAACAAGAAAGTTCGAATCCTAGAAGAACACATATAAAACTAGAGATCGAATCATCATATTCTTATTCTTCTTCTTTCTTGATATTCTCAGTTCTTCTATGTAGAAATCAAGAATATGATTTAATAATGAACCCTTATGGAATCCCATATTATTTTATGTCTTATTATGAACTATTTATTTTAGTTCTGAATGTTTATCAATAAAGGAGTTGATCATCCTCCATCTGTTTCCAAGACCCTTCCTAGATTCGCATAGAAATTGACTAGTCTTCAACAAACTTTCAATAAATGAATTTTTCATAATGAATTTGAATGATTTCTATTCCTGGATTTATCTAATACCCTAATGATAATTGTAGATGTCTCATGTTGCAAATTTGATATCCTTTAAGGTTGTTTGGAGGGCCCTGAATTTAGACTAGTTGAGTTGTCCCAAAGTGATCCTAGCTAGAATTTTCCTCCTAAGTTTTACTAAACCATTCCTAAAATTATGTTTTATACCCAATCAAATATAATCTCACTATTTTTCATATTCCGGGGTTCCTAGGATCCTAGAAGTAGACTTCATCCTCGCTGATGCTCGAAACCTAAATGGTCCTGGTGTTTTGTGCAAAGGAAAATTGATATTATGGAAATACTTTGAATAAATTATGATATGATGTGCCCATAATATTATTTTTCATACCTTTAATGACCATTTTTAAAAACCATCCGTTGATTCTTGATGAACTTGAGAAGAATCCAACATTATTTTGAGCAAAACTAGTCAATCCCAATCCATCTCTAGGACTTAGTTTTGAGTATTTCTTATTGAATATTTGTATTAAAGTCAATATATTATAATATATAATTTGGGTATATTACAAATACCATTCATATCTAGTGCTCAAATATTTTCAATTATGGCCATATTCCCATTCAAAATCCATAATCCCGTCAAGTAGTCATCTATGGTGGTCCAAGTTATCATTCTAAGACATTGAGCCCTATAGTTAACATCAAGCTTGCTTCACCAACCATGGTTAACACCACCACACCTATACCTAGTTCTTAAAAATTCATAATTCTACCCATATCCACCCTCAAAAGTCAACGATACACTCAAGAGAAGATGTGTGGTGGTTCAAGGTAACATTGCTAGACCACGTTTCCTAGAAGCTTCTTTTAGAGCCAAAATCCTAGGATTCGACCCCCTTACATGTATATTCCATGACCGAATCTTATTTATAAAAACCTTATAATGGATTCCATATCCCATCTTTAAGGCCACATATCTGATAGAAATGTCTTGTTTGGTGATTTAACATTTTTTCCATGTCCCTTGAGGCCCAGAAGTCACCTTTATTGGATAAGGATCAAGTTTCATCTGCTATGGCATGGTGGAGGCACCATAAACTATACCTAGTTCTCAGAACCTCCCTATGGTACCCATACCCCAATTTATAGGTATATGATACTTTCAATAAACTATTGGTTGTGGTATGAGGACTTATTCTTTAAGTTAGATGCCTAAAAGCCTATTTTAATCCAGAAGGGTTGGATTCCCTCCCTTAATAATGTCCATGGAACCATGACCCATCCTTAGTCATAAAAACCTTCTAACGGTGCTCGTATTTCCACTAAAAGGAAAATATTCCATAAATAAGTAATGTCTGGTGTTTTGAAGCCTTGTTGATGGGTTTTAAGACATCAAGGACACGTTTTGGGCCTAATGCTTGAGTTTCATTGCTTAACCTTACTCCAAACCTTGATATCATTACCTAGTTCACCAAAAATTCTAATGGTGCTAATATATGCTAACTAAAAGGTGAAGAATTCCCTTGGGAGGTCATATGTGTTTTTTCATGACACTGATTTTGGATCTGGATGCACAAAATTATCCTTTAGAGACTAAATCATCGGTTTTCTCCCATGAACTTCTTAAGGGCCCCATGACTCATACATTTTTCTTGAAAACTCATAATGGTGCCCATATCCCCTTAGGAGGTAATTTTTTGTTTTGTTTGAGGCATTGAACTTGACCCTAGGTTTCAGTCATCTTCATTAGGGCATAATGCCTCAATTTTATCCCTCAACCATGTCTAGGACCCTTAGACCTATACCCTATGATCATACATTCCTAACATCATTAGTATTGCTAATATCCAAGGGTATACTTGAGAGGTAATGTGTAGTGGACTAAGGTGTTTTTCTAGAACTTGGATGATTACCTTCTTATTTTAGGTCATAAAGTGCAGGTTTCATCCCTCAACCATGTATAGGGACAAAACACTAATACCTAGAATCCTTCACCTTAGAATGGCCACACCCATTTACATACTTGGAATGAAAGATAGCATTGAGATACCCTATATCATGTCTTTAGGTGTCATTCATGGAAATGGATGCATAAATATCCAAACCCCTATGGTTAAGGAGAGACTAGTTGAGGGGGGGAGGAGGGGTTTTGTTGTAAATATTTAATTAATATTATTAATTATAAATAAGTATATTATTAGGTTACTAGTGAAAGGGCGTAACCCTTCACTATGCTTGCTCAAGTTGTATAAAGGTGAGCTTATTGTAAATTTATATCATCATCTAATATATTATTCATATTTTACTATTAAACATGAATGTCGGATTCGACTATTAAGAGTCCAACCAGATACAGTTGCTCCAAGTGGTATCAGAGTGGTTCTGCTTCTACTCTGAGCTCGGATTCAACTCATCAACTCCTGATTTTCTTCGCTGCTCCATTTCATCTTCGTCGTAACCCCACTCTCCATTCTCCTCTCTTCTCCATCCATTCTGTTGCAAAACACCTGCTCTCCCATGACCTGCTACTCCCTTCTCCAACATCCACGCCCCCACTCCTTCTCACGCTTTCTCCTCCCTCCTACGCTCACCCTAGCATCCGCCATTCTCTTCTCTACCATTGCACCACCACCGTCGCCCCACCACCTTCTCTCTTTCTCCATCCTCTCTGCTTCCTACGCTCCCACTTGCATCTTTCCCCCTTTTTCCCTCACGTTCCATCCTCTATGTTTCCCACACTCCCACCTGCATCTTTCCCCCTTTCCCCTTGCGATGCCTCCACCATACAATCCTTCTTAACTTCATACACTCTTGCACATTTTCCTACACCCCTCCTCTCCATCCTCACTGGCTCCTACGTTGTCCTCCCAATCTGCCTGATCCTATCCGCGCTCAAACTCCTCCTTTTTCCTCATGTCTTGCTACCTTCACCCCTGTTAACGCTCATCATCTCTGTCACGCCAAACTTCATCTACTTCCAAACGAACCCTAATCGCCAACATTCCTTCTCATCCTCGACTAAACCTAAAACCTGCAAAAAAAAGCAATATTTAATAAAAATTAAATATTAGATAATAATAATGTATGATTATTATTATAATATTTATTTTAAAAAAACTATATACCAATATTATATATAGTTTAGAAAAAAATTAATAATAATATTAATTAATTAATTAATATTTATTATTATTCATATATATATATATATATTTCCACCCCTCACAAGCCAAAATAGCGTCGGAGTACAAACCTCTGCATACAAGGTCCAAGACCATTGCAAAACTAAAAGAGAAAATCGAAAAAATGGAGAAGGACATCACATCCCTCGTCACTGACAAAAAAAATTGGAAGGAAGAGATGGAAAATAACAATACACTGCTTAAAAAAGAAATCAAAGATGAAGTTGTTCTGGTACTAGAAAGAAGGCTGGATGGAAAATTTGACATCCTGAATGAAAAAAAAAAAAGCCTTGGATGAAAAAATGAGTACCATGGTTCAAAACATAAACACCTTAACAAAGAACTTGAGCACCATGATGCAGAACCATAATACATTAATCGAGGTGTTACAAATACTAATGCCTAAGACATACCAAGTCAGCAGTCTAGACATGCTAGATGCCTCATTTCATATTTCCACACAGGAATCACTTGCTAATAATCAAGAAGAATTGCTAAAAGAAATCAAGATTAAAAATGTGACATTTAATTAAGAGATAGAAACAAAAGTACTGCCAAATATGGAGGCACGATTAAACAACAAAATAGACGCTATCGCTAAGATAGTAGATAATAAAAAGGATAAAAATCACTGCCAACAATGTAGTTCAAATATGTCACTTGCATCGTCCAGTAGTTCCGAGCCACCATCAAACCATAAAGAAAAAGGCAAACAATATCATCCTTACATAGTGTACCCACCTAAGGAAAAAATAGAGTTGTCGAAATACAATGGAAGTGAAGACCAATGCATTGCTTGGCTAAACAAGGTAGAATAATAATTCGACATTTAAAATATTCAATCTAACGAGGAGAAGGTGAAATATGCGTCAATGCATATTGAAGGGTACGGCTATAATTGGTACTTATGGTGGAAGAGAGAAAAATTTTCCTGCGCTTGGAACTTGTTCAAAAATTATTTTTTTAATAGGTTTCAAGGAATCAAAGAAGATGAATTTTTCAGTAAACTTACCATATTACAACAGGTTGGAAGCGTTGAGGAATTTACACATCATTGGGAATCCTTATCGACACGAGTATTTGGGTTCTCTGACAAACAAAGACTCGAAACATATCTAGGAGGTCTTTAACCATACCTCCAAAAATAGTTAAAGTTACATGACATACCTAACGTAGAAGTAGAAAAACATAAAGAAAAATCTGCAGAAAGAAAATTAGAAGGAATGCAATCAAGAGGTGATAACCATTATCGATAAGGAAAAGAGACACAATGTAGGTACTGTGAAGATACTTGGTCACCTGACCATAAATGCTACAAAACTCAATCATATGCCTACGAAATGGAAAATAGGTTAAAGTCATCTAAAAATTACTCTGATAATAGAAAAATTAAGAAAAACATATGTCGTTGATTCAGTGATGACTGAACCCTTGGCCATAAATGTAGGAACAATGATACAATACAATGCATAATCATCAATGGAAAGGAAGTGCAAGTCTCTACACAATAAATCTCATCCGATTCTAATACCGACACCGAATCAGAATGAAGGATGACATTAGGAAAATAGTCAAGCTTTGAGGACAAATCTTTTCCCAAGGGGAAGGCAATGTTGTGAATATTTAATTAATATTATTAATTATAAATAAATATATTATTAGGTTACTACTGAAAGGGCGTAACCCTTCACTATTCTTTCTCAAGCCGTATAAAGGCGAGCGCATTGTAAATTTATATCATCATCTAATATATTATTCCTATTTTACTATTAAACAAGAAAGTCAGATTCGACTATTAAGAGTCCAACCGGATATGGTTTCTCCAGGTTTGGTGGATAGGAAGAGAGAGGGGGTATGGGGTTATAGTGAGGGAGGGGAAGTTGGGTTATAGGCATGGACGGTGGGTTTAGGGAGAATAAGCGAAAGAAAAGAGAGGGTGTAAAATAGTGCATGTGTGCAAGTATATGTGCACATAGGTACACGTACATGCCTTTAAATTCAATTTTTTTTTTGTTCCCTTGCAAGATTGGTGATTTTCACCCTTCATTTGGGGTATGCTCCACGTATGCACTACTAATGAAACTACACACTTCTTGAGTTCTTTGTGCAAATTCTAACTTTTTTTTTGAATAAATGTTATTGTTTTTTGTATTTCTAATTCATTTTATGCACTTCAAATTTGTATAAAACATATGTCATTTATTTTTGCTATAACTTTTGACTAGCTCACATATTTCGAAAATAGAAAAGAACCTACATAGCAATAGAAGAATACCTACAAAAAAAGTTGATTGATTATGTTAAGAACATGATAGGATTGACCAATAGTCAACCATGTTATTTTAGTGCTTCACTAAATTCCTTGATTTTGAAAATATATATAATTAACTTTTAAAATATTAGAAAAATAATCCCGCATAATATCTATCTGCTACCTACAACTCTACATTGTTTTTTTCACAAAATTTGACAATTTACATACCAAATCGGTCGACTAAGATGAACATATGCATTGTGTTTTAGAGAAAAAAATAACATACCAATCTTAGAAGAATGACACTTTAGGGTAGTTATACCTATTTTACATAGATACAAGTTATATATTTTGGAAGGTTATTTGATTGTCTAGGTTTTATCTCTTACATCTACATCTAATTATAAAAAGTTTTGTAGGTACCTCTAATAATTCATTTTAATGATCAAATTTGTGGTTTTCAAGCATGCCATTGTAATTAACGCATCATAAATGGGTATCATTACCATGCACAACCCCATATATATTTAAGGGAGCTCATAATGACATATATATTGTATGGTAACTTGTAATTTCCTATAGAACTCACGAGTTTACGATTTAATGTGCATACTTCTTACTTCCCTTACTATGAAACTAGAAGGTAATTAAAAATTCCATCGTGACCCAGTATAAAAATAATATATATGTAGATAGGTCCAAATTTTCAACCCATCTCCCTTCCACCCAATGACTATGACATTTAAAAAATTAACAATGTGCTAATTTGTATATCATGTCAAATGCAAGTTAAAATAAATTCAATTCACAAAATGTCAAAACATCATTGCTCACAACATAGTTCTTTCAAATATAAAACTGATTTATAAAACATACTAATATGAAATCTAATACTCCATTATTTCTAGTCAATAACAATGTATAATGATGCTTTACAAACTTGGTTTCTTTTCAAGAATAAACCATGACATAATGTGATTAGATACTCTATTGCATGGTAGCACAACAACATAACACATTAAATTGCTAAAACATCTCTTTGGATGCATCCAGAATCTTGAAATATAATCAATTTTTCCATAACGTCCAACTATCCTTAGCCAAAGAAATAGTATATCAATCCAAGAAAAAAATTACTTCCAATGACTTCACATGTTGTGACTACCTTCATTAGACATATATGTATAATCCTAACCAATGATATCAACTATCGAAATGTAATAGTTCACAAACATCCACATTGGTATTAAGACATTATGGGTGATGATTCAGCATGCTTTTGGTTAGCAATCTGAGAATGGTTAGTGATATTGATATAACAAATTAAGATGGTTAGTATATTTAGAATAGATAATGAGATACATAAACTATTGAGGAATCCCATCCTTATTAACAAGATGGAGAAACCCTAATGCAGAGTTGATGTCAAGTGTCTAGACCATTATTATAAAACATGTGCCTTTATGCACATATGGAATTTTTATCATGATACTAACAATGTTATGATTAGGTGCAAAAACTTTAAGAATTGGGATACACTCTACATTTTTCTCAATGTGGGGTGTCCTTCAAATAGGGTAACACCATGTGTCTTATGGGTACCTTATCATTGATTTAAAATTTTTGAAACTATTGTCACTACTTTCTTAGTGTTGCAATTAGGGATGTAATGGGAGCCTTATTAGTGTTTCACATAATTTCTATTTCACCCATCTAATCCAATTCAAAAGTACAATAAGTTAGCAAAGGAACATGAAAGATTCTCTAAGAAATTAGAAAATGTAATCTCAACAATCAATTTGTGGAATAATTGTGGATCCATAAGTTATTTTAAAGATTCAAACGTTTTCAACAACTTCAATATCCCTCCCATGTTTTATGAAATCATCTTGTATTGTACAATATGTATAGAATACAATGAAAAACACAACATCATGCTATGTTTGTGAAACCTTATTATATTTTCTTTGTTAAAACATTCCTCCAAATAGTATTAATATAGTGAAGGCCTTAATCCCTAGGTAAGTGGAATTGGTAAACATTTTATTTTATTTTTTATGTCCAAGCCATCATATTTTCATATCATAGTGACATAGGCATGTATCTAATATGGAAACATTTCTTTGAGATATATATAATTTTTTACGACATGTGTAGTTTATGCATAGATGCTTTCCATTTATATTTTTATATTTTAGCACACATTCTTGACATGGACGCGTGATTGTAAGATTTAAAAAAATATCTTTTAAACTTGTGAATTTTAAGTTAACCCTAAAACAATTGTCTTATAATTCAAGGTCATAGTATCTATGATTTTTCTCTAACTTAATAGTTTGTAGACATTATACATAATGATTTGGATTAAACGTTAAGTTGATTTCGGTTAGGTTATAGAATAATTAACATATCTTGAATTAGTCATTAATGGTTGTATCGTTATTGTTAGTGGTTTAAATTGGCATTGGTTTTTGGGTAATCCATGGTATTTGAAAATGGTATTAGAATAAAGTGAGGCTTATTTGAAGATTAAGTAATTCTATTCTAAAATGTTGTGAGTAGAAAGAGTTCCCAAAGTAATATTAGCCTATTATTTTGTGTGTGATTTTGTTGTGTATTTTTCTTAATCTAAAATGCTTAGTAGATTTTGAATATGATTCAATGTTTGATTGTCATGTTGTTGTATGGATTATAAATAAAGATAGCAAAACCTTTTAGCATCTCTACCATCTTTACCAATTTTGTTTGGCAGATTATAGATAATTAAAAAAAAAAAAATTGGGGTTAAAATTGTATTTTTCATATGATATAATTATTGGTTTTCTTTTAATGTCGATTTAGATTTGACGCATCTAGTAAGTTAGTCGAATCAAAATGAATTTTGGAAATAAACTAGCATACCCCCAAAGTGGGGGAAATGAAACACCGAAATGAGAGAAAGTTGTGTGTAGATAATATAAGTTTATGAAATGAAAGCAAGTCTAGGAAAATAAGTGACAATAAGTTACATCAAACTTCTAAATCGCCACATAAGTCAAACTAAGTTTCCTCCAAAATACTTTTGTACATAAATTTTTTTAATTTGAAAATATTAGGTGAATAAGTCAATGTTTTAGCCTCGATCCTTTGAATGCCAATGGAATCTTACAAAGCAAAAATGTCCAAAAATCTAAGGGGCATAGTTATAGGAGTTTTCGAAGTTCTAGGTAGCTTTAGAGAACCTAGAAACCCCTAGACGTGGAGGAACTATACCTTTGAAACTGAGACCGGCCTAGACATGGAGAGACTATACCTTTGAAATTGAAACTTGAACTATGAGAGACATCAAAATTTCTACACGTCAAAATTTGCACAAGCGACACCATTTTTACTGTCGACCATTTTCCTGGGTCCTCTTATAATCTCATGTATTGAAGATCATTGAATGGCCAAATAAAGTTGAAACATGAAAAAAATATTTTGTTTCAATTTTTTAGCTTGTTGCTTAATTTTCATGACCTAATGGATGCAAAAGCCAACCTCCTTTGCACATATTGTAGCACAGGTGACACAAGTTTTGATAGACTTGACCATTCCATTAAATTTATTTTTACCTTTTCCCTTCACACATAATTACATGACCAAAACATACACGTAGATGCCCCCAAGTGGTCTTTCGTGACTCGAGTATGGTCATTGGGGAAGCGAGGAAGCTGACGAGGAATCGAAAGAATCCCAAAGTAAAAATGTCCAAAAATATAAGGGGCATAGTTATAGGAGTTTTCAAAGTTCTAGGTAGCTTTAGAGAACCTAGAAACCCCTAGACATGGAGGAACTATACCTTTAAAACTGAGACTGGCCTGGACATGGAGAGACTACACCTTTGAAATTGAAACTTGAACTATGAGAGACATTAAAATTTTTGCACATCAAAATTTGCACAAGCGACACCATTTTTCCTGTCAACCATTTTCCTGGGTCCTCTTATAATCTCATGTATTGAAGATCATTGAATGGCCAAATAAGGTTGAAACGTGAAGAAAATATTTTGTTTCAAGTTTCTAGCTTGTTGCTTAATTTTCATGACCTAATGGATGCAAAAGCCAACCTCCTTTGCACATATAGTAGCATAAGTGACACAAGTTTTGATAGACTTGACCATTCCATTAAATTTATTTTTACCTTTTCCCTTCATACATAATTACATGGCCAAAACATACACGTAGATGCCCCCAAGTGGTCTTTCGTGACTCGAGTATGGTCATTGGGGAAGTGAGGAAGCTGACGAGGAATCAAAAGAATCCAGTAACCAAGACTCATCATCTCCTAAATGTAACACCCCGGTTTTGACCCTGTTGCATTAAATGTACATGATGTAGATATTGTAAATGATCATGGTGTGGAGCTAAAGGCCAAGGCCCCACCATCGATTGGTTATGCTGTGTTTCGGATTTAAATTGTCACTGATGGTATATCGGGGCATGCGGCATACATATTGAATTTTGTCATCATGTAAATATGCATCTTTAATTAAATAACCCGACCAGCTACGTTCACGGCAACTAAATTGAGAAGGGGGCATGATTTTCACAAGGATAAGGGTGGGGGAAATGTCAAACCTTGGCCAATGGGGGGGAAAAAGCCATGTGTCACCTTCCCTTGTTTTATCCTACCACCTTAAAACGTTCAGCTAAGTAGTTGGGGAATTTATTATTTTGGGAGTGGGGGTGGCAGGATTGTCATTCCTTGCCCATCCGCACACTCCACCAGCAATGAACCTCACGGTGGGGAAAAGGAAGCGAACACTCCATCATTCCACTCTCTTTTCCACGACAGTGCTGAGACATTCACGCACTTCCGGTTGTCTGTTCATCCACACGCAGAGGTAGAGCTGTTCATCCTCACGCAGGAGTGGAATTCTTGTTCTCTCTCACGCACAGGAGCTTTCCTGGTTTTACCCATGTCGTTTTTCTTCTACAGATTTGCGGATGGTGTGGCTGTATCCCTTCCTCATAGGTCGATTTGTGGGTTCTGCGTTGTCGCCACTCACACAGCAAGCTGGGAGCCATTTGGTCATTGTCACCCATGAATTTTCCTGTGGAGAGCCATTTTACGTTCATGGACTATGTGTAAGTTTTCGTCACTGATTTGTGGCTCGTGCATGTGTGTTTCCCTCTGTATTTTGGGGTCTGGTGCAATTTTCCCTCACGCACAGACTGTTTGGAGTCATTTTCCCCATGTTGTGAGCGGTGCTCACTAATTACGTTTTGGGACTGTTGTTTTCCCCACGTTCACTAATACGTTTGGGATTGTACAATTAGCTTGGGAGTCGTTCTCCCATGTTAAGCTGTAATTGCTGAGTAGTTGCATGCATGCAATGGTTCATCTTCGGACTGTGTTGGGAGCAAGGATGGGGGCTTGGTTTTCTTGATAAACCTGGTGTTTGGAAACCACACAGACAGAGCTAGAGGGCTGGCTTTCTTCTCCACAACCCTTGAATAGCACTGGAAGGGAATGCAGGGCCTGAGGGATTGTGTAGCAGAGAAGGGACTGATTCCTTATGTTGGGTGTGTGTGGGTGTCTTAGAAGCCAGGCTAGTTCTGGTGTAGGTGTTCTTGGCTCTGCAATGAGCTCACCAGCTTAGCATTTAGCCTTTCCCAACTCCTGGATGGCATGATAAACCTGACCATGTTGGCTTGGCTGTCTTGTTGATGGCTTGATAAACCCAACTGTGTTGGCTTGGCTGTGTTTGTGTATCCTTGGCTATGTGTAAGCCTACTTGTTCCCTTATTCCTTGGAGAATCATGCCCAGCTCGGGGGTGGCAACGTTGCTGAGAGATTAAAGAGCACGCTAGCCTATGGTTGGGTGGAACGTTGCAGCGGCGTAGTTGATTGCGGAACAAGTTCTTCATAAGATAAGTGTTCTTGTCTATTTTACTTTTGCAATCCTATTTACTCTTAATGACAATGATGAACATGTTGAATGAATGCTTGTATGAATGTATGTTGCTTCCGCTATGTATGATAGATAATTAGGTATCTGTGCATGTTAAATGTTCATGTGTGCATGTTCTAGTTCAAAGCATTTGTTTCAGCATTTCAGCTTTTCAGTATTTTATGAATTTTACATGTTCATGGGGCTGGTAGCCCGGATGGTTAATGCCATGGTCACGTCCTCTTCGTTGGTCGGAGGGACAGGGACGTGACACTAAAAAGTATTGTAAATGATTATAAAGCTTTCAACTTCCTCCACATTCTAAGAGAAAATAATAAACAAGCGAATATTATGGCTAATAAGGGAGTGGGTCTAGCTCAACAAGACAACGAGACTGGATTCCTTTATAGTGAATCTCTCCACCACATTTATGGAATGTTCTACTTTTGTATTTTATTGCTTGGGCAGGTGTTCCTATGGAAGCACTTTGAATCAAAAATATAAAAGTTGATTTCTCATTTTATAAAAAAAAGCTCTTTAACCATTTTTGTTTAAATAAAAAATTAATAATATAAAGATTCAATTTGGATTCTTGTAAACCCTTTTCAATCATTCCTTTTTTCTTTTTATGCAAGTGGATTCGTGGGAAGTGGACTTTCCTATTCTCAAAAGTAATGGCCGGTTAGCGAGACACTCGTAAGCCACTCTTTTAAAACTGAGACTTGTGCTTCTCAATGTTCTTAGTGATGTTATAATGGCCGGTTAGCGAGACACTCGTAAGCCACTCTTTTAACACTATGAGACTTGTGCTTCTCAATGTTCTCAGTGATGTTATATTTCACTCCATCGCACAAATCGTGTAACATATTTTTGGGGGTTGAGTTATTTGAAATGATGTATAATTTAGTTGAAATTATTATCAAAAATCAATTTTGGAATTAAAGTTTTCCTTAAATTAATAATGTATTATGATGATTGAAAATGTGTTTCTAGTTCTGCTTGTTGCCCCCAAATTTGACGGGGAGTTTAAGGGTAGGCTTGGCATTAGCCCTCCTGTGTTTGTTAATGGTTGTCGACGCAGCTTGCTTCATGGCACTTGGTTCACTGTCATCCCCCTCCTTGGCCTTCCTACATTCCATTTCCAGCTATTCAACTTTATTTTTCTCTCTGATATACTTATTTTGTCTCTAAGTCAAGGCACCAGTCACATACATTTACGCCGTCTGATTCTAACTGGTCACAATACAACCTGCTGCAATATCTGCAAGAGTGGCAGCATATGAACACATTAAAAGAATAATGGGCTCCATGAAAAACATGAAAGTAAAAGGACATCAAAGGCTATGATTGATGAAATTACAGACTCATATGTTGAAATCGGTAGCGGCATCTGTGACATCTGAACAAGCTTTACTCAAATCCAACGTCGCCACACATGCATGATTATCTTCCTTTTCCTTTCTTAGTATTATTTCTGGAGCATTTTTCTCCTTTTCCATACTACTCGGGCACCATCAATTATTCTCCAGAACCATCTCGACGTTATTATTAATATTATACTCGAGCGCTATTTATTATGATCCGCATAGGACTGCGTGGCGGTGAAGGAGAAGACCGGCAGCGTTTCTGTAGGTGGATGTTTTAAAGGGGAGCGCCTTATTTACTGGACAGATTTTCTTTCGGGAGGGGAGCTTGTCAAATGGACGCCTTTCAATGAAAGATCCAACTAAAGATCCAACTGTATTTATTTGACAAGCTCTCTCCCTTCAATGAAAGATCCAACTGTATTTATTTGACAGGCTCTCCCCCAAAGGAAAAGTTTGTCCAATAAATAAGGATTGCCTTTCTAAAAGGGTGTGTGAATGAAAAAGACCAACCCCCGTATTTGTGGGAGTGAATTTAAGGCAACTGACTCTTCATTAACTATCGACGGACGCCGAAAGCTGAAGTAGAGCCATCCTTTAAATAACACCTTCCGTGTAATAATACCCGTTTCTTTTATATTTTTTAAATGGTTGGTTTTCTTTTAATGTTGATTTAGATTTGAGGCATCTAAAGTCGAATTAAAATCAATTTTGGAAATAATTAATACCCATTTCCTTTAAATTTTTTAAATGATTTTACGTTAATAATTTATAATTGGCAATATTTCTTATTTATATTTATATTTTATATTTCAAAGTGATTTTGATATATTTATTTTTAATTATTTTAGAAGATTGATATTTTCATTTTCTAATTTTATATATTTTAATATAATTTCTACTTAAATCCATTTTTTTATTTCTAACTAAGTCATGAGCATTATGTATAAAATGTAAGGTTATAAATTTATATGTTTCAAAGTAATTTTTACTCAAATCCATTTAGCAGAAATCATTATCTGATTTTATATGTTTCAATATAATTTCTACTCAAATTCATTTTTATTTATTTCTAAGTAAGTTATGAACATTATGTATAACATGTAAGGTTTTAAGTTTATATGTTTCAAATTAATTTATATTCAAATTCATTATGCATATTTATGCCTAGTAAGGTTCTAACTTTATAGTGGTTCACTTTGTTGATCGATATTTTATCAAGTTTATTCATAAATTGGAGTATTTAAATTGTGAAAAATAAGGTCAATATGTTGTAGGTATTGGTTGGGGAGTAGGGTATAGGGGGTTTATAGGTATTTGGGGTATAAAAATGGGCTAACAATAACCAACCTTGTGTAGGCCATTTACTGAGGGACAATAGACATGTCCCCCATTGGATCTCAAGCAGGGCATGCCTGCTGCCGGACATTAAATAGCCTACAACAGGGTGACTATTGTTCGGCATAAAGGGGTATCTAGTAAAAATAGGAAATAAATAGTAAAAGTAGGGTTTTTTAATTGAAAATATGTATTGGAAAGGTTGTATTTTTGTAAGTATTTATCAATATGTAGCGAAATTAGAGGTATTCTTCAATACCTCATGAAAGAAAGTGCTATGGAATAGAGTGAAGACCCATGTAACTTTATATATTTCAATACAATTTCTACTCAAATCAATTTTTTAGATTTGAAGTATACATCATTTATGAGCGTTATGTTAAAAAGAGAAAGACTTATAATGAGATAAACATTACAGGAACACCAACTTTTATGAAATTTAGGATGCATAAACCTTATATTTCCTCCTGTGTAAGTATAGGATTAGATAGATTTTATGAAATTTAAGATACATAAACCTTATATTTCCTCCTGAAAGTATAGGATTGGATAGCTTTTATGAAATTTAAGATGCATACACCTTATATTTCCTCTTGTAAGTATAGGATTGGATGACTAGCTCATTATTCAGATAAGTTTGGAAGTAATATGTGTTTTCTGTTAATGATTAATATGTTACAACTACATATTTCCTGTATTGATTAACATGTTACAACTACATATTTACTATATTGATAAAAATTTACTTGATTGATTTCACTATTAATATCACTATTTGTTCTCGAAAATTAGTTAACCTTGATGATAGGCATGACAATGAAACGACGTTGGCATTAACGGGGTCGAATGACAACATTTTAGATCTTACGAATGAAAGACTAGGAGAAGAGACAGCTTACCCATGCTAAACTTGGACAGAGGGACTTGAATGAAACTATTTTAACACTGTTGCTGTTCGATAAATATCTCAGATCTTCGTCGAACTTCAATGAGTAACGTATGTGAAAGGACAATCGCCCATTATAATCACCTTTCTCAGGACCCTCCCCAATGTGAGAGAGATCTTTGGCCGCCAGTTTTCCCTCTATGTCAATGCAAGATGTCGTGTGATGGAGCCGTGGTTTTCTGGTCTTTGCTTAAGGCTCTCTGAAAACGACTATCTCAAACAGCTGCGTAGCTTTGTCAAGAAAATTTTCAATGCCTTTCCAACTATAATTCAACATGGTTAAGACGTCCATGAACAAACACTTGAATTCATGTGAAATTTGTTAGGTTTGAATAATTTTATTTTTTAAGCTAAGTTTGGTATAATTGATGGGTGTGTGCAAGCTAACAAGGGTGACACATTAGATGCAATACAAAACTAAAAAAATATGCATCTCTCAACTTCCATCGATATTTTGAGACACATACACAATGAATCTTGTGATGAGTAAAAATAATGAAATGTAGGAAATTGAATGACTTTTCCAAATATTTAATTTTTTTTATTGAACTTGTATTTAACTATCTTAAGTTAGATATTTTTTAATGGTTACTTTTTATTTTTTGGACAAATTATAAGGTATATGTTTTTGTGAGTGCATTCTTTGAGTGCCTAAATGATGGAATCAACTTACAAAAACATGTAGATATATAGAGAACAACTAGTACTGGTGCACTACTACTTTTCCAATATATATATATATATATATATATATATATATATATATATATACATAAGTGATCAAACCTCGAGAACAATACACCATGTGTGGGTGCCGCCTTCAAGGTCTTAATGCAATTATTTCAAAACAATTATTTTAAAGCATGTAGAGGTGAGTGTCCTTTACTGCACCATACAATTTTTTTTGAAAATAGTTGAGAAATGAAATAGTTATGGACAAAGCATTAACAATTGGTTTTTCGAGTGAGAGAGCCATGACACAAGAAAAATAAAAGAAAAAATAGAATATATATATATATATATATATATATATATATATATATATATATATTCTTGTTAAAAATTCCATATTTGGAATATGTAGAAATAACCATATATGTGTCTAAAATTTCATCAAAAATGATGGTGTGTAGAATACTGTAACTACTGCCTAAATACAAGCATATTGAGAAATTGGATGTAATTCTCAATTAGTTATGGTTTATCACAATCCAAGGCATATGCATGGTCAATTCGAAGCAAATTCTGACGTATACACATATGATAGGAATGCCACGTTAGCACATGTAGAGGTCCAACCATAGTGGCAAGAAATGCACACACATTTTGTTTAAAGTAAAAAAAAATCTCGCTAAACAAAAACGCGCACACGTAGTTTTACAAAATGTGCACACGTTTTGTAAAACAACAACGTGTGAAGGATTTTTAAGTTTACAATTTTATTATTTTGTCGATTATAACAATAATTTTATTATTTGTTAATTATAACATTAATTTTATTATTTATCAATTATAACATTTAAAACAACTCAGAGTGATAAGGGGTTAAAGGTAGAGGGGGAAAGAGTGGTAAGGGATTAGAGGTAGAGAAAGGGTTGGGGGTTTCTATGGGGTTAAAGGTAGAGAAAAGAGTGGCGCAGTGTAAGGGGTTAGAGGTAGAGAAAAGGGTAGGGGTTGTTAATGGGTTAAAAATAGACAAATAGAGAGAGGGGTGAAGGGAGAGACATTGAGGGGGGCTAAGGGGTTAGAGGACAATAAAGCGACTATTCATTGTTTTTCTTGTAATGTACACATAATCCATCCTTACCTTGATAAACAAGAGGTTTATAATAGGTTGAATTTTTTTTAGCATGGATAACGTGTCTAGCAATTGATATTCTCCCGGTATTCAGTCATCTGGTTGGTTGAAAGGCCTTCCTGAAAATATGTACATTGAACTTCCTTGTTCTATTGCTAAAAATATCTATATTGAACTTCTTTGTATTTGATCATCTGGCTAGTTGAAAGGACTTCCTGAAAATCTATACATTTAACTTCTTTGTTTTATTGCAGAAAATTGGAAGGGACTTTCAAGTCACCTGGAAAATCGTCATTTGTTGAAGTATGTAGGTTCTTCCAACAACAAAGATTTGGAAACTGTATCAAATGCTTCCTTCTATGGAATAATTTATGTTTCATTAAAGGAGTCAAACATATTGTGGCTGACCAAATGGTCTAAGGAGCTTGGAAGTGCCACCAAATACTATATCATTCCTGAATCTATTTGGAAGGAAATTATAAATTTAGATCCTCAAGAAGGTTGAATCAACATCCTAAAATTACATAACTTTCTATCCCAAAGTTTGTTTAGCAACTTTTGCATGTAGTATCAGACTCAACAAACAATAATCATGTTATCACCATCACTCATTTTTTGGACTATTCATTAGCAAGTAACTACATCCAGTCCAAACAAGGTAGGGATGTAGGATTATTGGAAACTACACATTCTATTAAGGAGTACAGGCTGTTATGTAGGTCACCAGTTTGAGTTTCGATGAAATGTGTGTGAATATTTAGCCCCAAGTTGGTGGCACCTAGGGGTTATAGTGGCCTCTGTGGGAATTGAACCCATGTCATGTGAGTGCGAGAATGGAGTTGTTGTCAAATCCCCCAATAGTCGAAGATGGGGATATCATTAGAGAACGAGGCCCTCTAAAGTTTATCCTTCCATCTTCCACGAGTAACTAGGACAAGTTAATGGAAAGGAATCCCTAGACTA
Source organism: Pseudotsuga menziesii (assembly GCA_001517045.1). NCBI lineage: Eukaryota > Viridiplantae > Streptophyta > Pinopsida > Pinales > Pinaceae > Pseudotsuga > Pseudotsuga menziesii. The sequence goes on along the minus strand of LPNX010364166.1, from coordinate 17,801 downwards.
CTATAGGATTTTAAAACCTTTATGAATTGTTCCTTACATCACAACCTTGTGCAATAGGTTTGATGTATTCAATCAATTTTTTGGTTCATTCTTTCAAAGACACCTTGATGCAGTAGATATTCCTTAAGAACGTTGAATCAACATCTTAAAATTACATAAATTTCTATCCTAGAGTTTGTTTAGCAACTTTTACATGTAGTATTAGACTCAACAGACAATAATCATGTTATCAAATCCACTCTTTTTTTGGACTATTCATTAGCAAGTAACTACATCCAGTCCAGACAAGGTAGGGATGTAGGATGATTGGAAACTACACATTCTATTAAGGCGTACACGCTGTTATGTAGGTCACCAATTTGAGTTTGGACAAAATGTGTGAATATTAAGCCCCAAGCTGGTTGCACCTAGGGGTTATAGTGGCCTTCGTGGGAATTGACCCCATGTCATGTGAGTGCGAGAGTGGATTTGTTGTCAATTCCCCCAATACATAAAAAATACATCTGGCCTTGACAACTTAATAGTGTTTGTGAGAATATTCCCCTCATAGTTGAAGATGGGAATATCATTAGAGAACGAGGCTCTGTAAATTTTCTCCTTCTTCCACGAGTAACTAGGACAAGTTAATGGAAAGGAATCCCTAGACTACTATGGGATTTTAAACCCTTTATGAATAGTTCCTTACATTAAAACCTTGTGAAATAGTTTTGATGCATTCAATCAATGTTTTGGTTCATTCTTTCAAAGAAACCTTGATGTAGTAGATATTCCATACCCATTTCCTCTGAATGCCAAATTTCCTGTTGTTTCCAATGACCTAACAAATGAGAATTCATTTCTTCCTCTATAATTGATCTCTCACTCTCTCTGACTCCCCTGATCCTCCACTTAACACGCTCTCTCACTCTGTGATCCTCTCCCTAACCATTACTAATCCATTTCTCACTCTCTTTCCCCCTTGGGCCAATCACATAACACTCCTCTTGGTCTCTACCTATAACCCCTTAACAATCACTCTCTATGTATACCTCTAACCCCTTACCATCCTCCAATATCTCTTTGGACTAATCGTTAGCAATTATGGGTTAGAGGACAATAAAGCGACCAAAACCATTGTTTTTCTTGTAATGTACGCATAATCCATCCTTACCTTGATAAACAAGAATTTTATAATAGGTTGAATTTTCTAGCATGGAAAACGCGTATAACAATTGGTACTCACCTAGCATTGGGTCATCTAGTTGGTTGAAAGGTCTTCTTGAAAATATGTATGTTGAACTTATTTTATTTCTAAAAATATCTATATTGAACTTCTTTGTATTCGATCATCTGGTTGGTTCAAAGGATTTCCTAAAAATCTATACATATAACTTCTTTGTTTTATTGCTGAAAATTGGAAGGGACTTTAAAATCACTTGGAAAATGCTCATTTGTTGAAGTTTGTAAGTTCTTCCAACAACATAGATTTGGCAACTGTGTAAAATGATGCCTTCTATGGAATAATTTTTCTTTCATAAAAGGATTCAAACATATCTTGGCTGACCAAATGGTATAAGCAGATTGGAAGTGCCACCAAATATTATCCCATTCTTGAATCTACTTGGAAGGTAGTTATAAATTTAGATCCTCAAGAAGGTTGAATCAACATCCTAAAATTACAGAACTTTCCATCTTAGATTTTGTTGAGAAACTCTTACATGTAGTGTCAAACTCAAGAGATAGTAAGCTTTCTATCACAACCATAGTTTTTGGACTATTCATTAGAAAGTAACTACATCTAGTCTAGATGGGGTAGGGATGTAGTCCGATTAGAAACTAGACATTCTATTAAGGTGTACAGGATGTTATGCAGGTCACCTGTTTGGTTTTTGACAAAATGTGTGTGAAGGTTGATCCCCAAGCTGGTCGCACCTACGGTTTATAGTGACCCTTTTCAGAATCGACCCCATTTCATGTGAGTGCAAGAATGGAGTTGTTGTCAAAGCCCCCAGTACATAAAAAAATACATCTGGCTTGGAAAACTTAACAGTATTTGTGATAATATTCCACTCATAGTTTAATATGGGAATATCATTAAAGAAGGAGGCTCTCTAAATTTTATCCTTCTTGCTTCCACGAGTAACTAGGACAAGTTAATGGAAAGGAATCCCTAGAATACTATGGTATTTTAAACCCTTTATAAATATTTCCTTACATTACAACCTTGTGTAGGAGGTTTGATGTATTCAGTCAATGAATTGTTTCATTCTTTTAAAGACACCTTGATGTTGTAGATATTCCATATCCATTTCTTCAAAATACCAATATTGGTGTTGTTTCCCATTACCTCACAAAGGAGAATGCATTTTTTCATCTACAGTTGACCTCTCACTCTCTCTGTCTCCCCTACTCCACCTACACCCAACCCTAATTCCCCCTCTCACTCTGTGATCCTCTCCCTAAGCCTTACTAATCCACTGATTCACTCACTTTCCCCCTTGTTCCACTTACCCTCAATC
>LPNX010364166.1:0-15073 GCA_001517045.1 Pseudotsuga menziesii | reverse complement strand
TCTCTTTTTAACAAAAATACCCACACTCGACACCTATACCCCCCTTTCTCTCTAATTAACCTAATTTCTTCCCAAAACCTCTAATCCCCCCCTCGCCCTTCCCCTTACCTCTCCCCCCTAAATATCACTAACACATTATCTTACTCTCTCACTCTCCAACTCATCCAAATACACCTAACCCCCACCCACTATCTATTCCCTAACCCTATAACACATCATCAACCCATTGGTTATCTCCTCTCTCTCTCTCTCTCTCTCTCTCACACACACACACACACACACAAATATATGTATCCCTTCACCTCTTACCCCCCCCCTCTCTCTCTCCCTCTCTCCTCTACCCAAATATTACCAACCCCCTATCTCACTCCTCTACTCTTTCACCCACACCTACCCTTGAAACCCTCCTTCTCTCTCTCTCTTTATACCTCTACCTCTAACCCACTAACACTGCCTCTTTATCTCTACCTGTAACCCCTTAACATACCCCAATGTCAATCTTTCTCTCCCTCTTATTCTTCCCCTTAACTCTTACTATCCTCCTTTATCACTCTCTCTCCCTCCCCTACTCCTCCATCTACACCTTACCCAAACTCCCCCCCTCTCTCTCTCCACTACTCTCCCTAACCCTTACTAAACTAATTTATAAATATCTTTCTCCCTTGCTCCATTTACTTCTAATATCCTCATACTCCCTTATTTATCTACCTCTAACCCTTTAACACACCCTATCGTTCTATCTCTAATTGCTTTGTTAGGATTATTATAATCCTCCCATATCCACCATAGTCTAAATGCCAGTTTCCTACATTAGGATGGAATTATCACTTTCATTGTTTTAAGGAGATATCTTTTGGGGACCACTAGCCACTTGATGCACTCTCATGCATCAACCGAGGAACTCCAGAGACCAATCCCTAGATTTTAGGAGACCACTTTGAGTTATGGGAGTCCCACAATTCAACATTGAGTTATGCCCCAATGAGCCACATTCAGTTCACTCTTAGTTAACCTAGCACATATTTTCCATTATTTGAGAAGAAATGTTCCATTCCTCACCTACCTTGGTCAATTAACTAATTGTAAGGTGTTTTAGTTGTCCAAATTTGCACTGGTGAGTCTTTAGTGGTGATTATTCAGAAGTTAGTCATGTCTAAAGTTAGTATAGATTCGAGGATTCGAATCACTCCTAGAGGAGTTGAATTCCATATTTTGTATCATGGATGTATTACATACAAATTAATTATTATTGTGTCAACTTTATGTTGTCAAATTTTCGCATCTTGTCTGATGAATTTCAGTATGCATGCTTAACAATTCTAACATTGAAATTCTTCGTCCTTCATTATTATTTCTCTATGAGGTTCAATTTATCCTAAATATCTTGTAGAATTGATCATTTTACATGGTATCATAGCTATATATAGCTGGTTTAGTTTCGAATTGAGACTTTTATCAAGGTTGATTGAAGAATTCAGAATAATTGTATCTCTCTTGATGTTGCAAAATGGAGAATTAAATTGCCTTGACACCAACTATCCTCACACCTTTCAATTACATGGATTGGTGGGGAGATATACATATTTTATTACGCAACAAGGGTCTATATTAGGTCACAATGGAAAAGGAGTTCAAACCCCAACAACCTATAGAGAAATTGAAGTACCTAAACAAACTGGATGAATCCTTTGGTTTCATGTGTATTCATATCTCCATGGAGTTGTTGTTCCACCTTGATGCATTAAAAACACCGAGTGAAGTTTTGATGAATCTCGAATAACTATTTGGAAAGAAGGTTGAGATAAGAGGTCACCTTTTGGAGAATGATTTGATTTCTCTTTAACCCAGCAGTTTCGAAACCATCCAATAGTTGTTACATGAATTACAGTCTTTGATAATTCAGTGCAAGTAATGTGGAATTGACAAAAAGGATGCGCCATTGGTACTCTCCATTCTAAGCAATATTGGCCCTAAATTTTTAGTATTTATGTCCACCTTCCTCTCCAGGAGATTGATAACCCTAAAAGGGATAATTCCCTCACTTAATGTGTAGTAGGGATTTCTCCCTTGCTATAGGAAGGAACGACTACCTTCCGTCTATAGGACGGAAGGGTAGGGTTCCTGTGAGGTGGAAGATAACCTACAAAGAAATGTTAGAGCTAAGCTATGAAAACCCTACAGTAAATGGTTAGAAAACAAGAGATGGCTCCATGCAATCAATGGAGAACCTGTAGCAAACCATGATTAAATAAACCTGCAAACAAAATAAGTTAGAAAAAATAAAACAACAATGAAAAAATAATGGTTATAGCTTCTGTTTGGGTGGAAATGGGCCACCATGCCCTAGCTTGGGGAAGCACCTCTCTCTTTGGGATGGAAGCTTGGCTTGTGGAGCAGTGGAGAAGAGGGAGGGTGAATGGCTTGAGAGGAAAAGGGTCTCACGGCACTCACACGGGAAGCATAATGATAGGGAGAGAATGAGTGTTTTGAGAGTGACCCCCACCCCTCTATTTATACTTTTTCTTTGATATTTAGGGTTTTAAGCCCCTGGTTAGGGCTTTAGCCCCTTTTTTGGGATTTAAGCCCCTTTCGCCCAATTCTTAGCTCCTTTGGGGGTTTTAAGCTCCTTTGAGGGGTTTTAGCCCATTTTTGGAGGTTTTAGCCCCTATGAGAGATATTTTGGCTCTTTTTAGGGGTTTTTAAGCCCTTTTTCATATTTTTTGAGCCTTAGCAAGAGTGTGGGGGTCAAATGAGGGTCGTACATAGATGTCTTTGGGTGGTGTAGGTCATGTAGAGCTCATTGAGGGATTTTTTGGGTTAACATATTGCCCCCTGATGTGTGAGGACAGGAGCTCATTGTATGGATGATGGACATCATAGGATTTTCTGGGGAGAGGTGGTGCTTCCTAGGTTGGGGCATGGTGGCTTTTGTGTTTTGTATTAATATGGTTCCCATCAATGGGTGAGATACAAATAATGTGTGACATATATATGGATGAGGAAAGCATCCCCATGCTCGTAACAATGTCAAAATAATAATGTGATCTAAGCTCTATAATACAAGAGTCGATCATGTACAACTGCTGTTACAATAGTGGTTGCCTCAATGAGAGGCTGAATACAATACTAATTTGAAGAACTGCTACATTGGACTCATGGAATTCTCATGGAATGTTATATCTTCATGACTAATGGTCTGCTGGATCTGGAATGGTACATAGTTTACTGATGGAGAGTCAGAGTCTCTGTGGTACAAATATGCTACATCAATCATAAATATATATAGAAGCACTGCTGGGTCTTCTCAACACTGTCTCCAACGCAACTCGAAAATCACAAGGGAAATGAACTTGTTTAGGTCCCTCGAATAGAAATATTAATGTGCTAGAGTCAGGTGACATCCGGGTCTTCGACCAAATACTGCATGAACCAATACCCTGTACGAATCTCAACTGTGCGATGATGTAGTTGGAGTCGAGCACGTGAGAAACAACCATCCCAAGAGGCACTAAGGACTCGTCTCAAGTGGTCCAAGGAACTCATCAATGAGGTTAATGAAACCAGGATATAGGTACCTCTGGGTCTATCCTCTGGAATACATGTGTTTTCATCGATAGAGGGAGACCTGCAACTAGTCAAGGAAATGATGTTTCCTTGAACAGAAGCACGATGGAGATAACCGAAAGATGTGAGACAATCTGAGGACTGACCCACTGAATGGGGGAGGAGGGGTGGTGGAACAAGGGTAGAGGGAGTATAGTGGACTCAAACTTCCTTTGTTCAGAGTATGACGGAAGGGAAGACCAGGAAGAAAATGAAACTGAATCATGGGAAAGGGATCATAGCTGTAATACTGGGAATGTAACTGCAGATGGGAAATGCTTGGGGGAGGTAGACACTTTTTGTATTGATGGGATCCAAGGAAGACACATCGTAGAGTACTTTGAACAAAAGCAACCCAAAGTGGGAATGCTGCTGAACTATTATATGTGGGGTGGTGTCTAAAGACACCATTGTGGTACAATCTCGTGGATTTTCAGTGAGCCCAAGAAAGTAATTGCTCGATGGTGCTTTCAATTTTAGAGAGTCTGAAAGCATGAGGAATACTCTAGTGAGGGATATTTTTCGTTGGTAGTCTCTTGTGCCTGAAAAAGGATAAAAGTACACATAGGAGATCTCGCCCATCCTTTAGGGGATGAGAGACTTCTTTACCATTGGTAGTCCAATCAGGCCGGAAAAGGTTAAACCTATACTGACTGGATAGTCATTCAAATACTTTTACGAGCATGAACAAAGCCAAGTTTGCTCGGAAATATTTTCTTGATGAGAAGGCTGGAAAAGAGCTTAACAACAACCCATGGTGAGATTTTTCATAGAGTTTGGCCCCTCTACCCAAGAAAGCATAAAAGGATGCAGAGGGGAACGTTCTTGGCTTGAATGTGCCAAGGTGGTCCTTTTCATTTGGTATTCTACATGGTTTGAAAAAGGGGATAAACGAGATGATGTAGACGGAATTTATTATACTTTAACAAGCGAGAAAGGAGTAAACTGCGCTCACCAATATTTTCATTCTTTTAGGAATCAGAAAAGATGTTAACGGAAGCTCCAGTATGGTCAACCAATTGAGGGGGCACTGATGGTACCCCCATGTTGGGACAATGGACAATGATCCAAAGTTCATTCATGTAGTATGGATGGAGCAGGCGGCTCTTAAACATACCAATATATGCACGGGATAGATCGTGGCAGAGGCATGCGAGTCGATGTGGTAGATGCACAAAAACCAAGGTGGCTCTCGGACAGAGGTCAGGAGAGTCTTGTGTGAGTTGTGGTGGACGTACTTGACTACATGTGATGTAAGTGCAAGTCTAGAGGCATTTACATCCCTAATGCATGCAAAAGAAATGATCCTCCCTCTGGGTGGTGGTCTAGGGACCCACGTAAGGTGCGGTGGACAGATTAGATAGTTATATGTTGAAATAAGATGATGTGCCTTCCAAGGAGATGGTTCAGAGTCCCACATGAGTTGTGGTAGGAAAGTGTGATACAAACATAGGTCCATAGACACTTACATCGTAATGTGGTACATAAACCAAGGTAATTCTCTAGATGTGGCCCCGAAAATTACTTGTTAAACATGAGATGATGGTCTCATTAGAAGATAGAAATTTGAGCTCGGAGGTGTGAGGGGTGTCTCGAACAGGCTCCAGATGAATCTGAACTAGTAGCTAATGGTGCTCCCCCTAAATGGGGGTTTCTGATTTGTGGTAAAAACATTGCAAAAAAAAAAACTACACTATAAGGGACTCATAATGGTGGTATTAGGCATAGGCTCTCTTGAGGTAGAGCCCATTGTGTGGCTTCTTCAAGAAGCAACCGTCTGAGTCAGTGAAGAGGTATGCCCCCTTTCCAAGACAAAGGTCATTGGCAAGGCAGGGTGACAAAATATGGTCTTTTATGGGAAGAACCAATTCCATACTATGGTTTAAAGGGAATGGGGTAAAACTGGAGGTGGTTTTACAGATCCCTCCGTCATCGCATAAGCGGTGTCGGGGTAGATCTGGTGGATCTTTCATAGCCAATGAGACAAAAGGTAGACTGGTGCTGACGATCATGTAAATGGTATTGGTTGTGGTTTTGGTGTCCTTGCCCCAAGTCTTTGTTGGAGGAAGAGGGGTAGGCCTGGAGACGGGAGGACTCTTTGATGGACCAGGAGGTAGGTGTGACATCATCTCAATTGGATGGATGGGAGTCAACACATCCTAGGGACTCATAGGTAGGGTAGGTGGTTCAAGGTACCACACAGGAACCCCTAGTGTGAAATCCTGTAAGTTGTGGGTTTCTAAGACAGACTTACTCATGATTTCGGATGGTAGGAAAAGGAAAAGGATCATGTTGAGTGGGAATGAACCCCAATGTTTCCCTGGTAATTGAGGTTGAGGTTGTGACTAATGTTGCAGCTGCGGATGGTGCTGCGGCTATGGATGGAATTGCGGCTGTGGATGGAACTACGACTGTGAATGCGGATGGTGCTGCGGTTGCAGTTTGGGTTTGGGTGTACCGGTGTTAGATGATAGCATGCAAAAATCCACAGTATCACTTAGTGTTGGTGGAGGTGATATGAAGGGGAAGGGAGCCGTCATAAGGAATTCGGTTAACAACCTAGGGCCTACGTTCAATAATGGTGGGGTGGCTGTGCTGTCGATAGTAGTGTCGATGATAGGGATAATGTTGGTTGGTGCCATTGGCCCCTGCGAATCATGGTAAGTCAGTTGATCCACTGTCACAATATTCCTGTCGTGAGGAAACATCATAAGGTGGAACAAGGTGGATTCCATGTCTCTCATGGCATACAAGTAGCTTCTTCCCAAGAGCAGGTTATAGTCCAACTGAGCGTTGACCACCTCTATGTCAATTAGGATTGTCTTCCTTGCTAAAGTGATGGGGATGTGTGGAAGGATGCCTTGGGCCCTGGTGGGGTGGCCATCATAAGAACAAAGTGTATAAGTGGATGGTTGAAGGGTAGGGGACCCGTGTTTCTGCCAGATAGATGTTGACATAACACAGGTGGATTCCCCTTCGTCGATGATGTATCGATGGACCACAAAATTCTATATTGAGACTTGAATTTGAAAGGCGATGGTGGATGGCATTCTGGATTCTCCTTGATCCAAATCGAATCTGATCAATCTGGAATCAGAGGGATCCACCACACCTAGTGTGGATAACAACGCTTTCCACTGCAGAGGGCACGTTTTGAGCACCTCAAGGGTGGACATGGTCGTAGGTGTTTGGGCCAAGTCATCCATGATGCTATAGCTCACAACAGCTCTAGCCATGGCTTTGTCTCCCACCTGTCGTATGGGGGGGCGTGGGGGAAAAGGGGGTAAGTGAAGAGGTATATTGGTGGCCTTCGACGTCGATGTCGCTGATGGGTCAGCGGTTTTGGTAGTGGACCCATATTGGTTCTGCCTAGTCTGCATGTTGACTTCGTCAGTTGTCATGGATAGCAGGTGATGAATCCCTATCTCTATACGTGGGGCCGCAACAGGGGCCTTGGGGGTAGGTGGGGGCATGGGTGCGGTTGCTACAAACCCTTGGAGTGGTAATGGGTTCTGGAGCACCATGGGTGGAGGGCCTCATGGTGTTGGGTTGTGTTGAGTTGGGACTGCCGCATTGGCACCGCGCTGAGCTTCATTCTGAAGAACCTGTTTGGCGCAGCCCATGAAGGGGCACTCATACGTATAGTGCCCGTAGACGTTGCATAGTTTGTACGGATGATTTTTCTATAATGGAGCATTGTGTCTAGGTGGGTTTGGTTGTTAGCCACCTCCTTACAGTTGGTTGTTGCCCCAATTCCTAGCTCGATTATTTCTACCTTGCCCTTGTTGGTTGTTCGGGGCTGGTTGGTTGGGATGATTTTGCTGAGAAAAAACTTGTCCCAAGGGTGGTGGCGGAGCTAGGATGGGGGTTGGAGGGGCTTGTACACATGGTACATAGTATACTAGGTGAGCTGGGGGGGCTATAAATCCAGGAATTTGTCCTGAATACTGTTGTGACGGCCAAGTTGGTGCATAGGCATGCTATTGTGGTGCAGGTTGTGTGTAGGAGGTTGTTCCTCCAGAATGAGACATCATCCTTGAGTAATCAAGAGCTTGATTTGGGTAGGAAACACTATGGGTGTTGCTTGGGTGTGGTGGCATCATAGGCGGTGTTGCATGGTGTTGTGAGTGATGGGAGACAGATCCTATAATGCCATCTGCGACATGGGATGCCCCCAAGGCATCACGGTAAGAAGTGCTCGCACGTGGAGCATCTGGAATGATGGTATACGGGTATTCAGACTGAGCGTAAATAAGATCAAACTGTTGGGATTTCAATATGGATTCCTCTTCGGATTGGGGACGTTCGGATGCAACGTCCTTTGCTATACGTGGTAGCAAAGTTTTTAGGAACCAATCCAAGAATATCCTGTCATCAAGTTTGATCTTGCACAGGATGCGACGTCGCCTCCACTCATGAATGTGGTCAGTGATGTGGGTCACAATGTTTTGGCGGAAAGATAGCAATATTTCCACTCCTTCATCATATCTGACGAGGAGTTAGAAATATTGTAGGAACATAAAGGCCAAGGAGTTGAAATATGGATACTTGGCTTATGGTAGCTTAATGTACCACTTGGCTGCAGCACCTGTGAGGGTGCATTCGAATAGTCTAAGTTTGATCAAATCATATGCGATGCTGTTTGATGAGAACCATAGGTGAAACTCCATTATATGGTTTTGGGGGCACTCCCCTGCCTTCCCTTCAAACTTGGGGATGTCTGAGGGGAGTTTGGTTGGCATTGGAGGCCAAAAGGTCTGATGACAAATGGGGTCATTGGTTAACCTAGCCAATTCAGGTAGGTTGAGGCATGCCATGAAGGGGAGGTTTGAGCCAAGGTTGATATGCGATGGACCAGTAATGGTGGTGGGGTTTATAGTAACATGATGTACCTGCATGACTGGGGGTACTTATGGAACAATTGTGTACGGGCAACTACCCCCAAGTATGGTAGGAAGGACAGTGTAGGTGGAAGGGCCACTACCTCCAGGCATGCCAAGTGGGACAGTGTGAGTGGGGGGGACAATACCCCCAGGCATGACAGGTGGGACAGTTTTACTAGTAAGTATGGGTGGAGTTAGATGACTTATGATAGTCTGCATGAAGGTGCTAGGACCTCTAGTAGGGGTGTTGGTGGTGGTGTGGGGTGTGGACATGGGTCCACTGCCAATCACCAAGCCGAAAAATGGATCTGGGTTTGCACCAGCCATGGGGATAGATGGTGCAGTGTGTAGATTTGGATTAGATTGATAGGATTCTGAGTCTGAATTAGAGGTTGTGTGGCCTTGTGATGGTGTAGAGGGTCACAAGAATGGTCTCGACGGTTTTGGTTCAAGGACCCGAACTGTGGTGGATCGCCTCTTAGGCGTGAGGAAGAGAGTGGGGAATCAATTTTGTCTGGTTGGTAGATCGGGTGGTGATATCTGGTAGTGATGCTCTGGACCTCAATTTCAGTGGCTTTGTATTGGATTTCAGGTGGTCACTCGGCCACCAAGAATTTTTGGAGACAACGCTTGGATTTTTCCTCATCGAAGTGCTAGTCAATCAGTAGGGGTCATTGCTCGTTTTCGCTTGGCAATTCCTCTCAACGGACAGCTACTTTGGGGTTCTCGTGGTACTCCTCACAATGAGTTTATGGGATGAGCCAAAGTACTTCCCTCGGTTAAGGAAGTCAAGGGCTTATGTCCTCAAAGACTGCAAGTGTTTGAATTAGTGTAAATTAATAAATTTTACTGGCTATCTCAGCATCATGAACTAAGTTTGGTTGTTTTATTTGGTATGGTTTGTGTGCATGTCTGTTGTATTTATGTTACACTTGGTAGCTGCTTGTATGGTTTATGAATATTCTGCATAGATTGTTTGGTTTATTGCAGAACTTATAACATGGGTAAGTTGTTTATGAAAGTAGTAAATTGTGAACAGAAATTTAAAACATGTCATACATGAATCTGAACTAAGGTAGACTTACTAGGTGACTGCCTTACACCTGTATTTCTCTTCGACCAGGAAAGAGTGTTGGGCTCTCAACACAATGGGACTAATCCCATCCGTAGATCCTCAGGTCACTCTCCGAGTGCAAGGTCGATCAATAGGGAGGATGCGAATGACATGAGGGCCCTTGGGCCTACCACCCCCTCTACCTTCCAAGTCACCCATTTTTAATGGTCTCAAAAAATTACAAATGAAGTGCCTATTACTATACAAGTTGAACCCTTCGTCTTATCCCATAATACCCCGAAGGGTGATGACCGGGTAGAGGAGGAAGGGCTAGGCAAGGTGTTAATTTCCAATTAAAAACTGAAACTTAACCTACAGTAATTTGTTCAACCTTTAAAACAGATTCATTATACCATTAACAAATTAAATTTATCAGTGATTTACACAGATTGTATGAAATGAACATAGATTGTTGGACAGAGGCGACTGAACCACACTGACAGTCTAAATAGCTTAAAAATATCAAATCTGAGAGGAAGGTCGCTTGTTTCGGGGGCAATGTGGTGAGGGGGTCACCAATTTTTCCAAAATACAGGAGAGGGTGTCTCTCAGAAATAGAAAACATGAGCAATCTAGCTTGTGAGAGGGAAGTCTCACCTTTTAGGCAAAAATGAGCAACATGGTGGCCTATTTCAGCCCGATAAGTGTGACCTAGCTTGGAAAATGGAAATTTTCTTAACCTAAGCAGGGAATGACTGACAGTAACTTGTACTGTGGCTGAACGGGCTCGATTTGGCCTTAAGGAGGCTCAGCTGTGAACTAAAATGTAGAAAAAGACATATCTATACTAGATTTAATAGAAAATGAACTAGGTTAACAGATCAAAAACAAAAAACTGAAACTTGAAAAGAAAATCTAGGGATCTTATGGGATCGTCCCCAGTATGGTCGCCAAATATGTAGTAGGGATTTCTCCCTTCCTACAAGCAGGAACGGCTACCTTCCGTCTATAGGACGGAAGGGCATTGTTCCTGTGAGGTGGAATAGAACCTGCAAAGAAATTTTAGAGCTAAGCTATGAAAACCCTACAGGAAATGGTTAGAAAACAACAGATGGCTACATACAATCAATGGAGAACCTACAGAAAACCATGAGTAAATAAACCTGCAAACAAAATAATTTAGAAAAAATAAAACAATAATGAAAAACTAATGGTCATACCTTTTGTTTGGGTGGAAATGGGCCGCCATGCCCTAGCTTGGGGAAGAACCTCTCTCTTTGGGATGGAAGCTTGGCTTGTGGAGCATTGGAGAAGAGGGAGGGTGAATGGATTGAGAGGCAAAGGGTCTAAAGGCACTCACACGGGCAGCATAACGATAGGGAGAGAAGGAGTGTTTTGAGAGTGACCCCCACTCCTCTATTTATACTTTTTTCTTTGAGATTTAGGGTTTTAAGCCCCTGGTTACGGCTTTAGCCCCTTTTTTGGGATTTAAGCCCCTTTCACCCAATTCTTATCTCCTTTGGTCGTTTTAAGCTCCTTTGAGGTGTTTTAGCCCCTATGAGAGCTATTTTGGCTCTTTTTAGGGGTTTTTAAGCCCATTTTCATATTTTTGAGCCTTAGGAAGGGTGTGGAGGTCAAATGAGGGTCATACATAGATGTCTTCAGCTAGTGTAGGTCATGTAGAGCTCATTGAGGGATTTTTTGGGTTAACATAATGCATTCACTGAATCCATCATTCAAGAACAAGATAAGTTGATCCAAATGGGAGCCGTCAAAGCCTCCAAGAATCAAGATATTTTAGCTAGGGAGGCCAAGAATGTGTAAAAAAAAGGGAATAAAAAAGGGAAGGAAAATAATAACATTGAAACCAAACCAAAGGAAAATCAAAATCCTTTAGATGGAGCCTCGAGTTCTAAGAAGGATAAGAAGAAGAGGTTTGAAAAGACCAAGACTCCATACTGCAATAAGGGAAACCATACAGATAACCTATGCATGAAGAAAAATATAGATCAGATGTCAATATAAAATTAAGGAAAAACAATCTTAGAACCAAGAAAAAAGTTACTACATATTGATATTGATCAATTAACTCAATGAATGCTAGAAACTGTGAAAAAGGGTTGCAATGGTAAAATTATAATCATTAATTCAGAAGATAGATTACAATTCTCTACAATGAAATGAATAACCAAGAAAATTGAATCCTAGAGAGTTCATTTGAATTGCATGCATGAGAGTGTCTTACTTGTTAGTTAACAATAGTTGACACATTAGTTAACCACTTAACTACAACATAATTGACTCTAATAGACTCGGAGGTAGATTAAACTGAGTCTAACTAAGTTAGAACTCAACTGCATGCCAAAAGGTAGGTGGGGGTGCCTTTATGACTTCAATTAGCTGATAAGAATTGAAGTAGATGACAAAAAATAGGTGAGGGCACCTTTAAGTCCTTGGTTAACTGAATTTGGTGCCATAAGTTAGGTGAAGGTGCCTTTAACACTTTATTTAACTGATATGAGTGCCAGAAGCTAGGTGAAGGTGCCTTTAACACTTCAGTTAACCCAAAATTATTTGTGGTATCTCCTAAATGACTGAGTGAGGTGCCTTAATCATGAAAATCAACCAATATTAGCTCCTTGAATGAAGGAGGAGGCCCAGATAACTTAAACTGATGAGATGTTGGTGATGCAAGCACATGTTTGAGTCAAATACTTAGGATAAGCGGTCAATTACATTGTTCAAGACCAAATAATAATGTGGAGTTGGAAATTGACTCCAACTTCACCCCTTAAGCTAATCTCACACGGAGGAGTAAAAAATAGGTCCCCGACAACAAAAGCCATATGTCACCATGTACAAAAATAATCGTAAAATGATCAAACAATCTAAGTGAGGAAAGAGGAAAAAACCTAGTGGGAAAGAAAACCCCCCTCAAACTGAACACTGGAGGATCTAATATTTCCTCACTATAGTGGAACTCGCCCCCAATAGTGAACAGAGGTAAGAGAACCTCTTCTCAATGAATCTCTTGGTGAAGATATCTACAAGTTTCTCTTTTGTAGGGAAATATTGAAATACAATGGTTCTGTCATGCACAAGATCTTTGATCTATTGCATGTGGATATTTATGTGTTTAGTACTATGTCTTTGAACAAGATCTGTCGATATCTTGAAATAACTCTGATTGTCACAAAAAAATGATAGTAGAAGTGGCTCTACCAATATCTAACTCAGCTAGAGTACCGTGTAACCAAACTGCCTGAATGGAAGCATTGACTGCTCCTTAGAATCTTCCTCTGCTAAAGATAAGGCAATGGCTACCTGCTGAAGATAAGGAAATTGCTATCTGATAGAGGAATAAGGCTTATCATAAAGTACAAATACATCAGGAAAAAATGAAGAATACTTTTTCCATAACAGTTAAAGAAGAACAATTCCATATTGATGATTTGGTATTGAAGTGGGATGCTCCTAGGGAAGACAAGCATGGAAAGTTTCATCATATGTGGGTAGTTCAATACATCATTGCAACATACATATGGGAAAATCCATTCATTTTGCAGCATTAGGATGGGTCTCAGCTAAAGAGGGGCCCTGCAAATGAAATATTTCTAAAACATTACTTGTGATGAGGGTAGGAGGTAATTGTTGTACCATAGCATGCATATATTTCTTTGAATTTAAAATTAGTACAGATGGTGAGAGAAAATATTTGAAGCCTGTAAAGAAGGAACTAATATCTTGAGGGGTAGCCATATTTCTTATTTTCTTTATTTTTATTTTTATATACAGATAAACAAAAAACATAAGTCTGAGGTGTTGAAAGTCAGGCATTGGTCTATGGGGTTATATGCTACCTCGTAGCGAGGATAGTATCCCCAATTGGAGCCAACTGTTAGCACTATTATTGGGATAACTGGTCGGAAGGGGTTAGGCCAGTGAAAATGATGGTTAAGGTCTAAAATTTTTGTATCATATGACCTAGAGGTGTACAAAGGTAGTTCTGAAGATTTTGCAGGGTCTATTCCTAGGTCTGAAACAAAAAACATTGAAAAATATTAAGATACGACCTTGCAAATGAGATTAAAATGTGAACATCTAATCAGGGTTATGTGGAGATAGAAATGAAGGATGTAGATATACAACAATGGAGATCAACGGTTGTAAATAATTACACAATGGTAAGATGCTTGGTCTAAATATTTTTTTATATTTGTGGAATGGTGTTAACTTGCAGGAAGAATCAACCGTTAGATCGATAGGTGGAAAAATATCTATGACTTTCAGACATTCCATTGATGGAACATGCAAGGAGAAAGAAATATCTTGAATTGGTGAAATTCTATAGGCCCCTCATATTTCAACGCTGAGGATTGATGGATGAAAGAGATCCACGACAGAGGTGGATTCCATTGCTGGAACTTGCACGATGGAATTAAAATATCAAAATTAGCAGAATTGCTTAGAGCCCGCACCTTCTAATGGTACAAATATGTAGGGGAAATGGATCTACGATGGGTATTAATTATGATGATACAACATGCTTGGGAAAACAAACTTTCCAAATCTGCAGAATTTGGTAGGCCCGACAATGATGAAGGGTGGAGATTTGATCACTTTTTTGTCTATGGTCCTAATAAATTATGTTGTGGGAACTATCAAGGAGTAAGTAAGGTTGGAAATATGTGGAATTGGGGTAGGGGACTCAAATTATGACGGTTCAAATTAAACCTCGATCCTGATTGATGGTTAAAAATGATTCCGCAATTTGAATATGCATGGACAAATGAAGTTTCAAAATCTACGAAATATTGTAGGGACCACATAATTGGATGGTCTAGATGAATATGGGATTCAAATCTATGGTTGAAAGCTATTCTGTGGATCAAAGGTTTAAGGAAGAATAAATCTGGTAAGTTTGCGAAATGAAATTAAAAGGAATAAGGAATGAAGGGTGTGGATTTGATCTAAGGAAAATCTATGGCCTTAGATCATTCCACAACCAAAACATGATCACTTAGAGTTTGAAATAAAATCAGCGGAATTGGGTAGATAAGGTGGATTTCAATGGCTTAGATTGATCTGCATTTCGATCAAAGGTGAATCATCATTCTGAAAAGGGAAATTGCAGGATCCATAAGGATATCTAAATTGGGCGAAAGAGGGGAGTAACGGTGCAAGGAATTGATGATGAAGATTAACCAAAAGATAAATATGTGGCTATAATTCAAATCAAAACTGATATTTGCATGAAGAACAAGGGAATCATCATAGTAAAGAATGAAGACAAGGGTTTAAACAGGGAGAAAGATAAAAAAGATAGAATGGAGGATACAAAATGGATGACTAGGAGCTATTTCTACTGCGAAAGATAAAAGAATGATATGAAGAGAAAATTAATACAAAAGTACATGCACGTGTGTTACGGAGAGAAATTACTATGGCTTGGGGTACCACAACAGACAGCTAGACTCCAGAAATCAATCTTCTCCAATATGCAATAGAAATAAACAATCTAACACTAAAGGAT
>LPNX010364128.1:754519-876378 GCA_001517045.1 Pseudotsuga menziesii | reverse complement strand
TCAGCTACATTATTTTGAAAAGGTGGAGGTACTCTCTGCTCCTCATTCTCTCTTATTTCTCGCTGGATGTCATTATTTCTGCGCTCTCTTGGTATAAATCTAGGAGCAAACTTCCTCCTGAACTGATTCTGGTTATTTCAGTTCCTTTCAGCTTCTGGAACAGGTTTGGCAGAATTCTTTTCAAGCTCTAACTTATTCAGTTTGGCAGTAAGAATCTTGACTAGCTTAGCCATCTCATCTATCTTGGCTTCAGCAGACTGAGGAGCAACACTTGTTGAAACAGCCTCCTTTTTCCCTTTTCTCTCATAAAGCTGCTGGGGAGTTTCATTCTTAAGTCTGTTTGAAGCCAACAAATTAGACTCTACCTCCAATGCTGCATCTTGCATGTTCAGCAGGGTGATAGGCCTTCTTTCTCTCAGCAATAGAGAAAATTCATGTTCAAAGGCATTGGCATAGGTGAGTTTAGTTGATGTTTCAGTAGGCTTAATTTCTGTTGGAATCCTACTATACATTTTCTTGAATCTTTTGGAAAAATCTGCAACAATTTCCTCTTTCTTTCTTCTGAGAGCTCCAAACTCAGTTATATAATAGGTATGGTCCTTTGTGTCTCCCCATTGCCTCATGAAAAGATCACGGAGCTCTTCAATTATAGTGATTGAGTTGGCAGGCAACTCTCTGAACCACTTCCTTACATCCCCATCAAGGCTTTGAACAAATACCCTCATCCATACATCTTTGATTTCAATGTTCTGATTGTCTGCATAACTCAGGAAATCCTCCCAATGTTCTTCAGCAGTGGTCTCTCCCTGGCCATTGAACCTAGGCATATATTTCTGGTAATCACCTCCAGGCAAAGCATGCAAAGGCTGGGGTAAGACTAATGGTGCATACCTTGCTGCAACCATCCTGTCCATCATATCCATGGGTGGGTTTTGAGCTGCCATTTTGGACTGTGGTTTCGAAGATGAGGAAGTTTGACTAGAACTTGCTAGGAAAGGGATCTTTCCTACTTTCAGCTGGAAAAGGGGTATTTTACCAGGAGAAGCAGTCTTGGCTTTCAAAAAGGTTTCAGGATTGGTAAAAACTTGAAAAGTACTCTTAGGAATGGTAGGTTTTATCCAAGGTGAGATTTTAGCTGAATGTAATGAAACACCCAACTGTTCAGGATCACACAAGGCTGGTAAAGATTGGGACCTTCTGAGTTTTCTCGCTGTTTTTAAGATCTGTTCAGGGTCTGAAACCCCTGAATGTAACGGTGAAATAGGTCTGCTCCGGGTTCCCACTCCTCTAGAAGCCAGTGTGTCAAAATTTGGTGAAAATAGCCTTCAAAGATACTGGTTCAAGTCCACCTCTCAAACCAGGAAAATTGATAAGTATCCCAGGGAAGACATGCTTCAGCTTCGTCCCCGGCAATGGCGCAAAAGATGTTTGTGCCAGAAATTGTTTCTAAGGCCAGAGAAACAAGCTAACACACACTCAAATATAAAACTCAAAAAAAATCAAAGTTTAGGGTTTCTGCAATGTGTTTTTGGTTGTGAACTTTGAAAACAGTCAGGGAATACATTCATAAGTAAGGAAACTACTAAATCATAAACAATAGACAATGAAGATACATGATATATCAAAAAAGATCCAATAGAAACAATATTGAGGTTCAAACATAAATCATAGGCATTACCAGAATAAAAACATAGACCAGTCAATGAATCTATCAATTTAAGCCACTAAACAGATGAAAAATGAAGCCAATACAAACAACTGAAGAATAAAGGTCATGTATATCTCATAGTTTCATCAACCACTGCATACAAGAGCTATGTACCTTACTCATAAACAAGTCTGAAAACCAACTGAGCTTGAAGACCTCCTGAAAGCTCCCAAAAATCTAACCCCCAAAATGTCTTTCTAACTCCTCTAAATAGTAATCTTCTACAAAATCAATTAGGTCACTAACACTAACTGTCTTCATCGACTTACTAAGGTAAAGTAAAAAGTACATTTTTACAAAATTACAAAATTGCTAAAAATAGCAAATCATTAACAAGAAATGCTTATCAAACAGATACACTAATTAAAGCATAACTGATTCAAAGCTCCTTCGCTGCTTCAGCAAGTAGTGCTATACCATCTAGGTTTTGAGACCTCCTCTTTGCTCTTTTATGTTTCTTTTCCATATCAGCTATCTTTTTCTGAAGGTCTTCATTCTCCTAATGTAAACTTTCAACTGTCTTCTCTAGCTTTTGGCAGTGTCTGTCAGAAGCTTTCTTCCTTTTTAGCACCTCTTTAGACACTTCTGATAGCTCTAGGAAATGATGATGGACATCTTGCAACTCCTCTATAAGCCCCCTGTCGACTTTAAATAAACTATAATTAGTCTCTTGTAATTGTTTTACCTGTTGCTTGTATTTTTTAACACTTTCCTGCAAGCTTTCTTCATCAAAACTAGGGTTCTCCAGTACATTTGCATCCTGCATTAAAAAATCTGAGTAATCAATAGGAATAATAGGCTCTTTTATAATTCCTGCCTGCCTGAGTATAGCTTCATCTTCTTCCTCCCACTCCTGATTTTCAAGAGGACATGCTTTTGCCTTTTCTTCTTCCTGTTGTTTTAAGAGTTTATCTTTTATCTAAAAAATTATTTCAGATAATTTAGATGCAGGCTGACTTGTCCCTTTTTCAGACTGTGACAATCTTTTTAACACTGCAGGTTGAGGAGAAGAAGGTTTAACAACTGGTTTTCCTTCGTTTTTGCTGTCTATCTTACCAACTTCTGTTTCTAGTATCAATTAAAACAGTCTTTTGTTTGGAATCCAATTTAGGGTTAAGTATCTTTTTCATATTCCATCTTAATTTATTGGTTGGCCTAGTCTTAGGCCTCCAATATGAAGTTACAGCCTTCTTTTTCTTCTTATGAGGTTCAGCTGCTTTGATGTCTAAGGTGAGGAATTCTTCACAAGTTCCATGCCTGCCTTCTAGTTCATCAATGGGCTGTGACTGCTCTTCTTCTAGTAGATATCCCTCATCATCTGAAAGGATGGTGAGTGGACTTCTTGGTTTAGTTTGAACTTCATCTTTAGGTATAGCAGCTTTTTCTTCAACAACAGTTTTAGTTTCTTCAGAATCTGCTGCTGGTACTGTGGGCTGTAGCAGCTGCTTTTGGTCTCTAAAGAGTGAATACTTGCCTTTACTACTTGCTGAAAATACTTTAGATTTAATCTCTTCTTCCATCTGCTCAACTATTTTCTCAGTTTTGACCCCAAGCTTAGGTTTATGACCTAGCTTCTTCATCATCACAATTCCTTTATCAGTTTGCCTCTTTGGCTGTTGTTCTTCCTTTTTAACATAAATACCATACCAAAACAGAAAAAAGTCCCAAGTTCTTCCCTCATGCTGCAACACAGTACTGATGATTAGCTTGATCAATCCATGATGAAAAATAGACTGGGATGTGTGATCTTCATGCTGTTTAACCCTACTGGACATTTTCTGCAGGCTCTTCAAAAAGAAGAAAGGCAGGTTCATCTTTGAGACTCCTACTATGTGTTGGAGGAATCTAAAATGATATTTAAATACATATGAATACCTACCCTCACAAGTTACATAGCTTTGCAATATTCTAATTGGCTCAACCCACTCTTTTCTGAAATTCTGGATAAGAATACCTTTATTCCAATCAGGATTCACATTGGGTAACAGGTATCTGTGAGGTTCAAAGTCAAAAGGTAATTTCTTGAACCAAGGCTCACCCTCATTACTGATCCTAGTAGCCTTTACAATTAGTCCTACAGTCAATTGGAATTTGAGAGCATCAAAAATAGCCATATCATCTTTCAGACCCTGAGCAAACTTACAAGACACTTGTGCATTGTAGCCATCTATCTTCCTGAAGAAATTCAGCCAACCTGCCTGTTGGAACAATTCAGCACAATCAGGGAGCTTCTCAATCCAGGTTAAGTCAGTGGGCTCAGCCCTATTGATTTTACCACTTTTTCCACTCTTGCCCATCTTTTCCCTTCAGAAACTAGAAGCTGTCTGGTTTTAGGGTTCAGAAGATGCTTTATAAAGTGGTTTTCTGCTCCTTCAAACTTCTTCACAATTCCTGCACATTTCTGAACAGACCTGCCAACTATTCAATTGCAATGGTTTAAACCTATGTCTTGAGCTGTCAACTGCCTTTCCTTGTGTGTACAAATGTCTTTATGTGATCACTTTGACTGCAGGTAACGAGATTGAAAAGCCCTAATTTTCGCTGGCCTTCATAACTCCGTCTCTGCTCTGCAACAACATAATCCACCTTTCTAGCTGTTTGATTTAATTCTCGAGCCCTCCTTTCCTCTGATAATGCATGTGAAAGGAAAATCATGCCACCTTAGACCGAAATTTGCTGATAACTGTCAAACCAATCCCGCATTATGGGCAATCATGGCCATGATTTGTTTCTCGACTCAAAACCACCTGGAATCGAGCTAAAATTGAGGCTTACACGTAACCAACAGCTCACCGTATGTGATTAGTCATTCACAGATTAAAATCATGATAAAAACTTGCTTGAAAATCGAAAAATAAAAGGGCCGCGATATTCTTGTAGCGCGCCCTTTGTAATTTTCTGCTCCAGCGCTACAAGAATATCCTTGGTGCTATTTTTTCGCTCCTTTTCAGCTTTTTGATATTTTGTATAAGGTTTTAAAAGTTGCTTGAGTGTAGGTATGCTCAAAATATGCCTTATGAGTCCACCATTTGATAAAATAACTTTAAAAAACCCTTAATCAAAAACCAACCTATGGTTTAAAATTCAAAATTTCTAAAGCAATCTCAAAATTTAAAATAAACACTAGACAAAACTTTCCAAAAGGAGGGCAAAATCAAAATTAAAGTAAATGAAAGCTTTGAAAGAAAATATAAATCAAACCAAAATTGGAGAAGTCAAACCAAAATTGAACAAAACATTTACTGACTTAACAATAGGGATGAGATCTCTCAAGTTTATCGCTGACCCTTCTTCACCTGGTTCATATCTGTCTACAGTGATAAGAGTTTTCAAAGTCGTAGAGCTCAGAAATATATTGTATTTTCGTCTATTTTATAACCTAGGTTTCCATATAGGAGGTTTTGGTCCTCGTGGCCGACACTGTGGCATCATCGCGTTCCTCTGGATTGTTTTGTGGGTCGTGAGTCTCATAGAAGGGGTCATGCATAAGGTTCGAAGTTTTTTTTATCGATACCTGGTATTGTGCTTTGGAACGATAGGTTTGAATTCTTGATGCCTAAATAAGAGCCTGCATGCAGATTAGGTTTTATCGACCGGTTTTGACCTCACCTTAGGTCTAGTTTTTGGTGGTATACGGAGTTTTACAATACAAAGTCATTTTCGATGGCTAAGGATGATATGGTAAAAGAAATACTGGATAAGCTTTTTCTAGAAAGGAATGATTTGTTAACAAAATAAGAGATTTTACAGAAGTTCTTCATTTTCTTATATACATGAATGCGTGTGGTTTATAATCGTAGGGATGCTAAGACATGTTTTGGTGTTTTTGTGCAGCCTCAATCTACATCTGATACTATGCCCAAGAAAAGCAAGAATAAAGATAAAGTTGTTGAGGAAGAGTCAGACCTAGAAATCATGCCTAGGGTAGAAATAATTTATGAGGACACCAAATCAGTCACAGGAGCCGGGCTAGAATTCAAGTGGGGGAAGATATATCATATGCTTCAAGATCAAAAGATCCCTGATGCAGGTTTGGAGGATTTACCTCTGTTTGAAAACATTTTGAGATCGAGTATTACAAATGTATCCATGCGGCAAGAGTTGTTCCCTTGCGTTGAGGTGATCAGCTGGATTTTGCTTAAAACGAATGCGAGGGATATGATTATGTATAATGTGGAAGAAAAAGGTTTCGCCTCCTTTACCCCTGCATACATAGCCCAAGCCTACAACCTACTAGTCTCAAAAATCAGCCTGACTGATGATTGCATAAATAGTTTGACTGTTGATTATATTGGATGTACAAAAATGATGACATAAGGAAAGTCATTCCGACAGAGAGCATCCGGTGAACATGAAACCGCCAATCTACGTACTCCATATAGACTTGTAGCATTGTTTCTTAACCGAATTTTCTGCAGGGCTGATGGAATATTTTATAAGATTGGTTGGATACCAATGATGTATCATGTGAGCATGGAAGGTACTATTTTCAACTGGTCAGACATAGTATCTAATAGCTTGTCTTCCTATATATTTGCAACACAGGGAGGATTTCCCAGTGGAAGTTTAAGTTCTACATGGGATCAATTTTAATTGACTATACAATCTACCTACACCCATTCGAGAAGCTAAATTGTAGCTAGAAGGAGGGAAAAGTGCCCATTTACACTGCATACCAAATTTTATGGGCTCACAAGTATAATAGCTCTTACAAGCTCATCTATGAGGAATTCCTAATGCCACTTTATTAGTTGATTTTCCTGGAAGAATGTAAATGTATGTCTGAAGGTGCTTTAAAATCTATAAGGGAGTATGGAGATTATTTATTTTCTGAAGAGGGAACTTATTTGAGAATGTACAGAGGAACCAAAGCCCCTTCACTACTACCCAAGTATGCTACTGATTATATAGTGCATAAGGAAGCAATAAGACAACTTTTTAAGGACGGATTCAGTAGCTACATGTTCGATATGAAGAAGGCGGTCTTCCCACCCATGCCTT
Organism: Pseudotsuga menziesii; assembly: GCA_001517045.1. Lineage (NCBI taxonomy): Eukaryota > Viridiplantae > Streptophyta > Pinopsida > Pinales > Pinaceae > Pseudotsuga > Pseudotsuga menziesii. Next base: position 869,669 of record LPNX010364128.1, on the reverse strand, counting down.
TTTATGTTGGTAGCTATAAATTTTCCAAGGTTAAAAGCGCACCAGATTTTGTGAAAAAACTGAAAATTTTCCATTTTAGTGAGAAAATTTTTCACAGAAATGATTCTCAGGGAAAGGTTGCTGCACATGGTGAACTTATGAAGGTAAAATTCAAGTACTATGATCACTTAGAAAAAGATGAGTAAGTATACTGCAATGCTTGTAATATGACTGCTATGAACAAGCATTTCAAGAGGAAAATCACGATTTCAGGAGGAAAAGGTAGAAGAAGCAACACCACTGAACATAAAACACAGGAATAAGAAGCTGCTTAAAAATAAAAAGAAGAAGAAATACAAAGGTTTGTTAAAGGAGCAGATAAATTTCAGCGAAAGGAAGAAGAAGAAAGAATATAGAAGGAGTTAGCTGACCGAGTAAAAGAAGAAGCTGAGAGGATAGCTGAGGAACTGAGACGTAAGGAGCAAGAAGATCAAGATAGGGAGAATCAGGAACAAAGTATTGCTCAAGACAATCCAGAAATTATTCCTTCTACTTCAAGAGATATATTAACTGGAGGTTACCTCCCTATTGCTGAGTTAGGATTAGTACCCTTTACTCCATCTAAGCAGCATGCGGTTCCAAGTTTGGATAAAGTTTTTTTCGATCCTAAGCAGAAGACAATTGTTTGGAGATCTGAAAAGAAGTTGAAAATGGGTACTCAGCCTGAGGTAACCATGGTTACTGAAAAGGTTTTCATGAAAAATACAGATGAAGATCCAGAACAAATTGCCTCGCTCAGTGTTGCATCTGCACATGCAAGTGCTTATAATGTTGGAAAACTGAAAGGATCCGTGGAACACTACAAAGATAATATGGTGCAAATAAAAGATACCCTGAGAAAATAACAAGGGGAAGGCCAAGAGATGAATAGGAAGCATGAAGCCACACTTTTAGATTTAGAAAGGATTCAGGAGGCCTACCGAATCTTGGAAGCAGAAGAGGAATCCTTGACATTGTCAAACACTATTATTGATCAATAAAAGAAGGACCTAGAAAGTAATATTCCGGGTCCAAAGACACAAAGGGCTTCAGCTGAAAAAGAAGTAGAGGAGTTGAAGGCCCGAGTTACGGAATTGGAGGCAAAAAATAGTTCTTTGGAGGTTCTATTTAAGGCAACAAATGAGAGGAAAATGGATATAACACCCCTCTGAGAGCATGCTCTCATGATCAAAAGAAAAATATATCAAGTTCAATTAAAACTTGCGGAAGAAGTATACAAGATTAAGCAGGTTGAATCAAGATTACAAGAGATCTCAGTAATATCCATTGAATTCAGAATGAGATCTCAAAAAATCGCAGAAATTATCCAAGGTTAGCTGACTTGGTTGGAGACAAATACAGAAATTCCCGAAAATGTGCCTCGAAAGAGTATAAAGAATTTGAAGATCGAATATGAACCCATGGATTTCAGTAGCAAGGCTACTGCAAGACTGACAACCGCGGTTGGGAAAAAATTGGATAAATGCACGGAATTTTACGAAAGGGTGCTTACGACACATAATAGATGTCAGACCTCTAAAAAAAAGAGACTTCAAGAGTTTCCATGTCAAGAGGAGCATCTGAAGTACCATGATAAGCTGCAAGAAGATGAGCTTAACATACAACTGGTTAAGGGCCTAGTTGAGAAAGTGGTAAAAATTTTGGTTGCACAAGCTGCAGTCAGCAATTGCTTGCTAGAAGACTAGCTTAGAGTCACTCCACCAAGAGTAGCAGAGATAAAGTCCCAGCTATCCATACATGAAGTAACACTCATGCTATTGGAACCTATGGACTTTAAGACCATGGCTGCAGATGCTGCTACTTGGAAGCAATTCGTGGATGGATTGGCAGGGTCCACCTAATATGTTTTGTTTTATTCACATGTGACAAAATTTTATGTAATATTTTGTATTTATTCCAATTTTCCTAGTGAGCACTCTAGAGGAAATTTTTTTGTTATTGAAGAGTTAAGGAAGCCCAAGAGGCTAGGGTAGCTGAAAAGTCATTTTGTAAAAGTATAAGTAGAAGTAGAGTAGAATAGATAAGGGACTTTTTCTAGCAAACCTATGGGCTGAAGCCTTTTTGTAAAGAGAACTACTTCCTTTTATAAATAAAGAGAACCAAAATTTTCTCTAGAGGAAGGGTTGTATGAGCTTCAAGATGGATTATGTGGATTGCTGAATGTGAACTACTTCTATTTTGGCTTATTGCATAACTGTGAGATCGTTCCAACCCGTTGAATTATTTCTGCAGTTTATGAATGGTTTCATTTTCTATTTCTAATATTTTGCAATAAATTAGTAATGGATGTTTTAACTTAACAAAACTATCTTTGTGTTATCATTCTGATGTATTTATGTATGGAGAATTTAAGAGCTACCTGTAGAATTCTATGTGCAAACAATATAGTATATTACTCCTTCTGATATAAATTTTTCTCCCCGGGGATAGTTATAATTAGTTTAGAATAGATTAGTTGTTCTTTTATTTTGTATAGTGATTGAGGTGCAAAGGGGATAAGACAAGAGGTAAGAACCTACGCATCATAGGTTGAAACCTTTACTTCCTGATCACTTGCATTTAGTACAGGAACTTGCATTTCATTCCTAAATATAAAATCATATAAACGGTGGACCGGGCCGCAACCGGTAAAATAGATTTAAGCATTCATTTAATTCCACGGTAGTCGAGCCGATAACCAGATGGATTCCCCATTCCAAAAGATAAACAATCTAATTGGGAATGATTATTGGGGAGAATCCCTACTGTCGATACCTGGGATTTTTCTAGGAATCAACATGTACTCATGTTTATTGTTTGTGTGGGATCCCTCTTTATCGCTGCATCCTTGCGGAGATAGGTGGAGTCCTTCTTTATTCACTACAAAAAGAAAATGTAATGCATGTACTAGAAGGCATGTTTATGCATGGGAATAAGGATCCCGTGAAACCAAGAGCATATGCTCTTCTTGACTAAAGGAAATATTCCTTTTGATCATCCTCTTCCTTGGATGATTTCTGTTGAGAAGGTTCACCTCCTTTTACGGTGGTGGATGCATGAAATCTTCCTTATTTTACTTTCCTCGCATGACAATCCCATATGAAGTCTCCTATATTTTGACAATAACAACATAGGATATTTGATTTGTCAAAACCTTTATGAATATCTTTGTTCTTTGCACAGAGAGACTTCTTGGGAGCAAACAGTTTTCTCTCTTTCTTGGTTCTTTCCATGAGGGAAGTATTTTCCTCCTTAGTACTCACCATCTTGTTCTAGATGCACCCTTCTTCTAGGATGCAATCATGCCAAAGTATTTCGAAATTAGGATGTTCTTCTCTTCCATTTACCACAACAAGAAATATCTCCCATGAGGAGGGGAGTCCGTCGATGGCAGTTTGTACTAGATCATACTCATCCGTCTCCACACCGATGATTGCAAGTTGATCCTTCCCCTGAGATGTCTATGTGAAGAAGGAGGCTACGTTATCATCTCTTTCCATCTTCATGTTGTGTAACTTTTTATACAAAGCCCTCTTTTGAGTAGGGGCCTTCTTCTCATAAAGATTTGTGAGTGTGTGGAAACACTCTGTTTCTGCCTTCAATGGTGTGATCACCATCATGACATTGGCCTTCACAAAGTCATATATGATGCTCTTTGCCTTTTCTTGATTCTTTTCCTAACTGGTTCTTCCTACATTTGTAGTGGGTTCTTCGATCATAGAGGTCATAAAAGAATCAAGATCATGCTCTTCAAGAATGATGACCAATATCGACTTCCATGTGTTGAATTTTGTTGTGCCTTCAAGTCGATCTTCTGGTCAGACGAACATTGATGCCATTGCTTCAAGATCTTCCTGAATGGTTCAAGCTATATGAAGACTTAGAGTGTTTGCATAAAACTAAGTTCTTGAACACCCTTGCTCTGATACCATGTCAGTGTTTGAGCAATAATGAAATATTCTTGAATTTTAAAACTTTTAATCCACAAGTACAGTGTAGATGGACCTCATAAACAATTCATACACACAATCATTCAATCCATAATATACATGATGTACCCTAGGAAAACCCTCCAAATCCGGAGGATGAAAAACCCAACAATCCTTTGAGTATGATAGATAATCAACAAAGAATGATTACAACACAATAACGGATTTCCTGGTAAGAGAGCACAAGAGAATATAGATCATATGAAACACTGTATTGGTATTGCCAAGTGCATAACACTTTAATAACAAGCCAAATTCAATCATACAAAGAAGGTAGTGAATGGTTGCATAATTTTGTGCACTGGTAACACCGTTAACAATGTGAACACTATTATACCTTCAACCTTACACCCTTTATGACTTGGTGCCAAGTTTTCACCTCATAATTGTATCCCACACTGAATATATGCACCCTCCATTAATTCACTGGTGTTAACTGCCTCTAACTTAGTTTTTAACTGATTGAACTGAACTGAACTGAATGGAATTGCATGTAACTGGAACTGAATATAACTGAACATAAATGAATGTAAGTGAACATAACTTAATGTAACTGAACATAAATGAAAGTAACTGAACAAAACTGAATGTAACTGAACATAACTTAATGTAATTAGTGCTTCACCATCAGTCTCATCTTCAACAACCACTTTACATAAATTGAGTTGATTCCTTAATTAACTGAAACTTCTTTATCACAACTAAGGCTCAACTAATGTTTTAATAATTCGAGTTCACTTGGAGGCATACATGGGAAATTCGAATTCTCTCTCTATCTCTGCGCTCATCTTGTTTATCATTAATTAACTCTGCATGGTCCATATGTGTTTCATTAATTAATCATAGATATCATATTATACTCATAAGAATTATTTCGAACCTATGATCACATGTATTACCCTGGGTCATATAGTCATATGCTAAAGTAAATCACTCTAGGGGTAGCTAATCCCTAAAGGAGATTTATAGCACCTGGTGACCATGACTATCCATACATCACATAGTATATCCTCGAGACTTAATACAACATAAGTCATGTGGTATTAATACAATACAAGACCCCGAACTTAATACAACATAAGTTCCAGGATTGATACAACACAAGTCTCTGACCTTAATACAACATAAGGTCATGATATTATTATAACATAAGATCCTAGTACAAGCATATCTCCCGAATAGGACTTGATACAACACAAGGTCCTAGCTTAATACAACATAAGCTCTTTAACTTAATACAACATAAGTTCCATGGAGAAGATATTAACCTAATACAACATAGATTCTAGACTTGATACAACACAAGTCTCATGGGAATGACTCCCAAAGTTGTACTTTAAACACTGGTGAGACCGTGGCCGATTTCACCATGTAAAACTTTCTAAAACACACTTGCATGATCTTATGGGTATCCATTCTACTTCCTGGTTCAAATTATAAGACCCCAACAAAGATTTAACAAGTGTCATTGAAAGCCTACAAGAGGTGAGTTTAAATGGGCCAAAAAAAGATGAATGTTTATTGGATCGATGAAGCCTTGATCCATGAGAATTAAGACATCTAAATAATACTAGGGGTTCCTCCGTCGCATGGGTCTATGGTCCAGATCGTATCCTACTTCAAGATTCCAGAAGCTAGAGTTTGGCTCAGTTAGAGACATTGCAATTTTGTCACAAGGAGTTCAACTTTGGTTATTCATTAACTATGAGCTCATGGCTAGGCTTCCCATGTTGAACTTGCCCAAACACACTTTCAAGATCTCACTGAGCTCCATTATTTTACCCAGATCAAATTCTAAGCCCCTGAAAAAGATTCTAGAAGTGTCCCTAAAATCCTACAAGAGGTGAGATTAAATGCATATGTTATCACAATTCTTGTAGTTTCCCCTTAAGGTGATTCTATCTAGGATGGAAGAGGGGAAGCATTATTTTTTCTACCTATGAATAAGTTCAATTGTCACACCAGTCAAGGCTACCGACACTTTAGGCCAAACTAAAATTAATCCTAGGGGGCATCCCTATAGTCAAGACAACTTTAAAAGTGAATAATCTAGGTGGATTATGAAGGGTATCATGATGAGATCTATCAGTCTTATGGTTAATTTTAGATTTGAACAATTACTAAGAGAATATGTGTGCCTATGTGAAAAGTCCTAATTTACTCTAGGGTTTTATCTGTAAAAATTAGATCTAGAGGAAAATTGGTAAATTGAGACAAAATTAGGAATTAATATGAATTTCTAGATGATGGATCTACTAATTGCAAGTGGATCTAGCAATACCCAGACCAAAATTGTGGCCAAAACAATGATTTCCCCAAGGAGGGCAAATTACCCCAGGATAGACCGATGCTTTTGAAGGGTAAATGGAGTCGGATTTAATTGAAACTTGGTCTCTATGCGTTTTATATTATTTCCAATTTGGGTTTTTTATTTCAAATGTAGTCGTAACCTAGAAATATGTAAACCTAAAACTAAGGGTTTCAAAATTAGGGTTTTAATTTTTATTATTGTGTTGAGGAAGGAATATAAAGAAAATAGCTAGAAAAAAAAATGGAACTTATCCAGAATTAAGGGATGTCATGAGATGTTTACCTTCTCCCAACATTGTTAATTTGAGAGTTTATATCCACACCTGGCAAGTGTCAGTGATTATCCCAGTGCGCCCCTCATGTAGAAGACACACAACCACAATAAGTGAACTAAAATTGTGATTGTAAATGAAATCTACAAGAAGAAAAATGCATGCAAGAGAAACAAGGAGAAATAGTAATAAAATGTTATGCAAGATACACAAAAGAACTCCTTATCAAAACAATATTGAAGAGAGAGAGAGAGAGTCCTCTATAGAGTCAATGTAACACCTTGGTTTTGACCCCGTGGTATTAATTGCATATGATGCAAATATTGTATTAAATGATGGTGCGGAGCTCAAGGCAAAGTCCCCACCATGGTTTAGTGTTTTATGTTTCAACGATTAAAATCGATGCTGATGGTTTATGTGCTAGCCAAGCACAATGTGTTTTGATACATCATGTAAAATGAAAACTAATAAAAATACCACAACTAGCTATGCACCGCAACGTTAAAGAGACGGAGGCATGATTTCACAAGGAATAGGGAGGGGGAATGTTTAACCTTTAGCCATTGAGGAAAAGCCATGTGTCAAAATAAAACACCCAAAAATGTATGCCCATTCCATCATGCATTCACGTTTTCATATTCCCTCACGTTTTGGGGAGTTGCAGGACATTTTTTGATCATCCATCCTTCATTTCATGTGCGGGGGGGTATGCTCATCATGGTGGTTCATCCAAACCTGTAAGAAAAACCATGTCTTTGCTTTGTGTTATTTGTTCTGGATCATTTACCCTTATTCAACAGTCGTGAACCTCACGGGCTGAGCGATTGGGCGGTGGAGTTCACTCAATTTTATGAAAGAGTGCTCCTCAGAGATTTCCCCAGTTCCTTCAAGCATCGGTTCATCGCTATGAATGGTGGTCTGATTTACCTAAGTTATGGAAGGTGTTTCTGAAGTGGTCTCCACTGTTATAGAGTGAGTGGAGCCTGTTTATTGTGTTTTACCTTGTGGTTGTTGTGATGTACACCCTGGTTTAGGTATGATTTGTATGCAAGACTTAGGGGTGGAAGAGAAGAGGAATGGGATTGTTAACCTAGTGTAGAGAGGAACCCTATGAAAAGATAAGAGTGGTTGGTAAATCCCCACTACACGACCCTGAAGAGCACTAGAAGGGAAGGCATAGCCCGAGGGACTATGGAGCAGAGAAGGGGATGCTTCCTTGTGTCGGGGTGCAGTTATTGTGGATACCAGGCCAGATAGATCTTGTGTAGGTGTCCCTAGCTCTTGAATGAGCCACTAGCTTAGTCTTTCTACCTTTCCACTTCCTTAGAAACCTATTAACCCAAGGGAGATTGGATTGGATGGTAGCCTGTTAACCCAATTGGATCTTGGCTTGGTTGTGTCTTGTTGTGCACTTGGCCTTGTGTGTAATCCTTGGATGGACAACTTGATAAATCCAACTGTGTTGGATTGGCTGAGTTTTTGTTGTATCCTTGTCTATGTGTGAGTCTGTTAGTGTCCCCTTATTCCTTATGGAAATCATGCCCAACTCGGGGGTGGTAGTGTTGCTAAGAGATTGATGAGCACACTGGCCTATGGTTGGGTGGAACGTTGCAGCGACACAGCTGGTTGTGGGACGAGCTTATTTCAAAGATAAGTATCTCTTTGTTAATATCTACATTTGTATTTTATTAATGAAATATGATGAACATGCCTAAGGTGTTTAATTGATGAATTGCTTCCGATGTATAAATGAAATTGTATGCATCTGTGTATGTTTTCTTTCAATGCATTCTTAAATTACATTTTGGGGTTTAGATTTCCTAGATTGGTGATGGAATGAATGATCAAATCTATCCAAGACTTATGCTAACAGGATGAATTTTCCTGAAAAAAATCTTCTTTTCGCAACTTGCAGGATGCAGGATACGGAAATGCCCTGTTGTAAATTCTATTACCTGCAGATTTCCTTCTGCAACTCTGCTTTCCACAACTTGCAGGATGCGGGATGCGGCCTCATAATCTCCATTTCCATAACGAACTATATCCGCAATGGTCTATTCCACATGCGAGATGTGGGATCACAATTTCCCCGTAGATCTCCTTCCGCAACTCTCTTCTCCGCAACGGTCTATTCTGCATGTGGGATTGCAATTTCCATATTTTCCCCGATTCCGCAAACTCAAGATTTATGTACCATTGATTCTTGTGGGTTGATTCTCAGCTGTTGATTTGTTTCCAGATATGGAACAGATTGTGACCGTCGATTTCCATCACGATCTTTCCCCGTCGTTCGATCTCCTCTAAGATATTTCTTCGTAGATCATTGAATTGATCACTGACAGGATCAAATTCTCTGCTATTTGGGAAGTTAGAGAATTTATGCACAGAATTGAATAGAGTGAACTTCAATATGGATTCTCTTTCATCAAATGTGTGGAACTATGGTCGCGTTTCTCCCGGTGGACAGGAGGGGATGTGACAGTCACCCTCCACCAAGTCACCCCTCCTGCCACTAAAATACACACAAAAATATGTTGTAATATGGATGATAAAATTTAAGTTCCCAAAGAGACTAAGAAACACAAGAATCATGAATGCCCCAAAGAATTCCAAGAGTTGAAAAAAACATTTTTTATTATCTTCTATACAAGAGCCAAAGTACCGATGCGATACAATGAGGGGGATCTCTTCTTTATATAGATTTTGAAAGCCCAAAAATATAACTCACTTTATCATCCGACTATTGATATTAAAACATCAACATCATTGGATATATTTTTATTTTGTTCTACATACATGGATCAACATGACCAAATGAAAGGGGCACACTTTTGCCCAAGGACGCCTTAGTAAGGAGATATATCGAAGTGCCAAGATATAACAATGTAATACATGAAGGTGGGGATCCTTAGAGACATAAATCACCATAAGACCCTCATAATAAAACAACACAATATATAACATGATAATACACCAACAACCAATTTGAGGGGCACCCCATGGGGGATATCCTCCCTAGAGAAGCCAATAAAAATGACGTGGACCCCAATGCTGAGTGAAACTGGTGAAGAATGGTCCAAATAACCATCATATATCATCTCAAACATTCCCATTCCATTTGCTTGACCATCCTAGCCAAATCAATTTCTTTAAGTAATTTCATAGTCCATTTTATGTGAATTTTATGTTGGTATATCATCCTGAAACTATAAAAATGCTAATAATTCGTTGTCTCCTGCATCCCATGACAAACTGACCTCAAAAATTGATCTGGATACATAGTATAATAGTAATGGTGACTACTCATATGATTTGATCCCTCACAACGCCCTAGGAGCACCATCCTCATCATCATCTCATCAATATGACCAAAATAATGAAAGTGCTAATGATCACTGAAACTCAAAATGATGGCCATCTGTTGAAAATTGAGACTACAGTAAGTGTGTTGGGCATGTGTGGAACAAATATAACCAATCTTGATTTTTGTTTTCACTTCCTTGGGAAACGTGTTTGACCTTGTCAACTCGATTGACCTGGTCAAAGTACCCCATTTGAATGCAAGATAATGATATGAATGAATCATGCATTCAAGGTAAAAGATGCTCTAAGATGTATATAAATTCCCAACTAAAAAATTCTAATCATAATCACAGTGACAAAATAATAATACATAAACAAAATATACTCGTGTTCTTGAATAGCCTTTGAATCTTCTATGAATCCCCTTTCATATGCCATACTTACAAAGTTTAACTTATTAGCTAAAGTTGGGTGAGGGTGTAGAAACAAGACTTAAGGTTAAAGGGTGATGACTTGTTACTGACTTTGACCATGTGATATTTCCGAGTAACAAAGAATACACACAACCATAGTGACATATACATGATAGGGAGCATTGGGGAATGATGGTGTCTCACAAATGGGTAGAGCACTTGGGTTTGTTTCCTTTATATTCTAACAAGTACCCATTCAACATTTCACAAGGATTTAACTTTAAAATATTTAAAATTTCAAAATATACTAGTCAACCCCCAATAACAGGTGCCCTGGATAGCCTTTTGGGCTCCATATAATGACTCGGCCTATCCCCACAGCCACCGAGCATCCATAGCCCTGAGGGGTTCGCCACCGTGTTTCCCTTTTGGTAAAATGACGTTACATCAAACAAAGTATGAGTGCTCATCCCTTGGACACTGACTAGTTTTATAACATTTACTTCACTTAGGAATTAGCTTAGAATCATTATTAATTGCAACTTGCTTCAGCATCATATAGATTTAGCATTCATGCGTTCCAATGAATTTAGTGTCTAAAGACACTTTTATTGTTCATACTTAGTTCAAATACTAAAGGAAAACCATCCAGTGACATTGGCTACATATCCCTTCCACAAGGTATCATACAAGCAGAAGTCAAGGAACAAGGCCACATACTCTAGAGCCAGAGACACAATGCAAACACAGGGTCCATCATGCACAAGGGTTAAAGTGGGGAAAATATCATCAATTTCACATGTCTCAGTCATAATTCAAAGGGTAAAACAATACAGATGAAGACTAGATGTTTGGAGACAAGTGATAAGGTGAAACCAACATAGCAAGACAAGTTAAGTTTGTGTAAAGCATGGCATAAGCAACGACCTTACATATTAATCTAGGAGGATATCCCCAAGTCGAAGAATGCATAAGGTATTATTTAGCTTCAAAGAGACCCAGTTGACGAAGAGATTGCAAAAATATTCTTGGTGCAATTTAAATGGAGTCAAATGGATTTCGTATGAGAAGGAAATTGCAGGTTGAAGTTACAGGAAAAAAAGAGGTTTTTCCAACATTGAAAAACAATGTATATCACTTTAAAATTGAAGTTTGTGGAAGATTTGGTAAAAGGTGAAATGGTTGATTGTAAATTATTAATATTTTAATGAGCATGTGTTGCTCATATATATTTTTCATTAAATTTGTAAAAAGAAATTGGAATAAAGGGGAGAATCCACCTCACCCCTAGTTTCCTAGTCTTATGGAAAGTCTCATGGAGGGTGTTATAGCGGATTTCACCACACTAGGTGAATCACACATTGTATGGCCTTCCCCTGTCCTGCTGCAGACTCATTAGCCCCTATGGACTACTTTTTGTCTTTTGATGTGTCCTTGATCATCCCTAAAAACATAAGAAAAGTGATATACGTGGCTTTTACCCCGATAACCGCGTACATACGCGGATATGACCCCTATAGTCGCGTACATCGGGATGTGTGCATAGTCCAAATCCTTTTGTAGTTTTCCTTGACTTGGATCCGACTCATTTGACTCCTGGCCTTCCATATGCCTTGAGATCGCTCGGATTCGACCATTCATTATCCCTTGTGAAGCTATATAAGGAACCCCTTGGTACATTGAAGAGTAGGGAGAGATAAGAGAGAATTGAGAGTAACGAAACTATAGTCCATTGTTGCCAGAACTTATGCTTGAGTCTGCATAACTTTGTCCCTTGGAGCACTGTTGTATTCTTCCCAAGCTTGCCTTTTGCTAGTGAGCTTGCTATCTGAGTGATGGAGGATTGAGGTGGTGGAGGCCCAAGTGGGGGATTCAGTTTCTCCGGTTCGCAGACGTGTCATCAGAGGTTGTCACTTGTAATCTCTGATTCATATTAATAGAAATATCTTTTCCTGTCCAGTAATGTGTATTTGAATGAATATTGTATCCATTGGAATATGTCAAATGCGTTTACATTATTGATTATATATGCTAGAATAGATCTAACACCATGATATATAGTATGCTTGTATTGTTTACTTATTGTTGAGGAAGTATTACATCAATTCAAGCTGAAGATTGGAAAGCTCAACGGGGATCTACTTCAACCGTCCGGAATAAGGTATGAGGTTCGATCCTTTAGTGTTAGACATTTTATTTCTATTGCATATTGGGAAAGATTGATTTCTGGAGTCTAGCTGTCTGTTGTGGTACCCCAAGCCATAGGAATTTCTCTCCGTAACAGAATTGGCGACTCTGCTGGGGTAACAGAGGGTTGAGATCTTCATGGAGAAATATGAGACATTTATCCCACCTATCCCTTAAGGTGTCTCTTGATCCTAATTTAGGGGATCTAAATAGAGATATTCTCCTTAATTGAGGTGATGAGTAATCATCCATGAAAAGACTATAAAACCTCTCATTTGGAGAAGGAAAGTAAGTTGTTTTTGGAGAGAGATTGGTATAAGTTTTTCTTTGATTTTTTGGAGAGATTGAGCAAGTGGGGTATTGATTTTTCCATTTCATGTGATATCCTTAGGAGAAGGCTTCCCATAAAGGGATATTTTTCCATATGAAATGAGAATTCTATCCATACCATTTTAAAGGAGAATCAATAAAGCGAGTCCAAGTTTTGATGAGCTCGGAGGCGTAGCAAGGGGGTATGGCGAACTACGTTACCATCTTGTTTGTCATGTATTTGTGTGAGAATTTTTGGTAATTCCTTCTAATTAAGTTGCGTTCATTTACATAAAGTTCAACAAAGTGATTTTATATACATATATGCAAATGATTGTTAGCAAAGATCCTTATTGAAAGTTTTTATGTGAGTAAGTACTCATATAAGTTTATAGATCAAGTGGTATCATATTAGATCTAACTAGTTTTGAATATTAAGGGTATAATAATGGGAAAAGTGAAGAAGCAAGCATGGATATATGATCTTGAAGAAATTAATCAAGGTATCCAAGCGGAAAATGCTGAACTTAGAAGATTGTTAGCGACTTCCGAAGATGAGAACCAAAGGCTACAACTATTGCTACATGAGTTGAGAGGAGAACAAGTTGGAGAAAGCTCTTCTGTAAAGAGTCCTCCTAAGATAGAAAATGAAGAAATTTTCTCATTCTGTCCACATTCGAAGAATGATATTATGGATATCTCATCTACAACATGTTAGGATTTATAATCCTCCCTTTTCCAAACTATCTATTAGATTATATTTGCCTCACTTAGGATTCATTTAGTTATTATTGGGTCCACTAGTACCATTGGGTCCACTTGGCCTAATGGGGCCACATGTACCAGTCACTAGAGTGTGGGGAACACCGATAGAGGTTAACTGTAACTAACTGCACCTTCATGCATCAGTTTAGGCACCTCCTAGACCAATCCCTACATTTTAGGATCCACTAGGAGTGCTGGCACCAACCTCGTTTAGTTGTTGGCAGTTGGTGACTAGTTAAGATTAATTATGCTTCAGTTAGATTCAATTAGATATCCTCCAGTTCAGTTAGCACGAATTATGCATTGTTACATGTGGGAAGGTGCCAGTTCTCACCTACTTCTCACCTACCACTGCAGTTACACTGGTTTGATTGATTGTAACTGATTGAGGGACCGGATTAGACATCTGGAGTTATCCTGTTGAACTTCGATAGTGATTTAGACACTTCTAGTTGGCCATGCAGACAAGTCTCGAGTTGGTAGATTTGAATCAATCTCTCATTATCCGAATTCTCCTTTATGTAACACTGTTGTATACTACTGGGATTAATGAATTTTATACTATAATTATACTGGGCAATTCTTGTATGTTTCCTGTGAGATTTGTTTTGTTCAGTGGGTATTATTCATTCCTTTCCACTGCAAATAATTAGAATCTAATAGCACTCATTGCCTGAAGATCAATGGCATAACAAGTTAAAGCAAGCAAAATGAGGATACCTTGAAAATCAAAAGGGACCACATGTGCATGTTTGTTTTTCAGTCAAAGGAAGATGAGGTAAGTAGTAATCATTCAAGTTCAAATTTATCAATTGACAATGATGGTTTAGGATATTTTGAGAAACATAATCGAGGGACTGGATCGAGACTACTATTTAAAATGGGTTATGAAGGAAAAGGTTTGGGAATACATGGTCAAGGGATTACAAAACCCATCGAGTTTGAAGAACGACCTCATTACCAAAGTGTTATAAATATATAATTATTTTATTTAAATAGTAAATTAGGATATTTCAATAAATGTGACCATTCGTAAATAGTCACTACGGGGCCTATAAAATCTAGGCCCAACATTCATTGTAATAAACCATTCATATTTTATCAATATTTATAATTATTGAAGATGGAGCATCTTCCCCCTTAGTATCTGGATACATATTCTACTTACAATCGGATACGATGTAACATTGGTATCAGATCTTTCACTCCTCCCCTCAGAGCTTGGATTTGACTCCTCATTCGACTCTTCCACCACCCTTCTCACTCTCTGCTCTCTCCATTCCACCACTACTTCAATCCTCTCACTCCTTATTCCTAACTTCCTGTGCGTGCCTTGCAAATCCATCCCCACGTCCCATAACTGCTCCAATTCCCCCACGCTCACCATTCCACCATCCTCAACAGTGCATCTGTCATCCCACGCCCTCTCCTCCCAAACCACACCCTATGCTCCTGCGCTCAACAATCCATCAACCTCCACCTTCCTTCACCATTCATCTCCACCTCCTCTGCCTTCTTCTCTTCATCCTCCCATTTCCTGCACAAGCTTCCACCCCGGCTTCTACCCTCGTCTAAGCCTTCTGCTTCCTGAAAATTGCCTACCCGTCGTTCCCCTTCTATCACTCCAATACCAGTCCACCTGCTCACGCCGCCATTTCCCCTGCTCCCGCCACAACGTCCAGACCGCCATCGCTCCTGCAACCACTACTCTCCCTCGTGCTCATTGTTCCCTTCCATCGTTTCCCTCTTCCTCTCTATTTTCCCCTAACACACTTTCCCTCACGCTGCTCCACTTCTGTGGCCTGCCTCCACTCATCCATCTCTACTCCCATACTTCATATCGCTATATCCATCTTTCACTGTCCATGCTGCTCATCGATTGCTACATCTTCCACACACCAAATTATCCACGCAACACCCACTTCACCCTTGCTTCAACGCATCAACCCTAATTCCCATATATATTTCATATATTATAATAATAATATTAATTATCATTATAATATATTATACCATTCAATCTTGGAATAAATAGATATTATATTATTGATAATATTACATTGTTAATAATTATCATATTATTATAAGAAAAAAATATTATTAAATATAATAATAGCCTTTTTACCTCAGAAGCCAAAAAGTATTGTTTACAACATCCATGGCATCTTATAGTGAAGAATTCATGAATCTTCTTGAGAAAATCCTTAAGGACATAGATGAAATAAAATAAAATAAACCTATTGACGAAACATTTAAAGGAAATGAATATGGATGTGAAAATAGCGTAGAACAAGTCACCCAAGCTGATGTAAAATATGAAGATACAGTAGACCATTATGGCATCCCCAATGAGAGTAATGACATCAATCAAGATAATATGAAAGACACAGATATAACATACTAGTAATGAAGAAAATGGAAACGAAATATTTGACAAGGAGAAAGATGATCCTGGCCAAGATTGTGATAAGAGACAAGCCTATGTTGCTAACAATAATGATGATCACTGCATTGGCAATAATATCACAATAAAAAATGCACAAAGGACATATGTCATCACAGGGACTACTATAAAGAACATCAATGAAAACAGTTATAATATCTATCAGAGACAATATAAGACTGGTGTTCTTGTGAGCATTATAAGAATAAAGAACCCTTTCAAGGGAACTGACACATAATATGCTAGGAATGACAACACAAAAAAATTTAAAACAAACAATCAAACAAGTGGAAAAAACATAAAAAAAAAATTCACTAAGTTCATACTTAATGCAAATTCCAAGACAAAAGAATCAAAATGAAGCAATGGTCGTAATCAAAATCGCACGTCTCAAATCATCAGTTCGACATAGAGCCAGGATAAAAGACGACATCATCAAAACTCAGCTCTAAGGACACAACTTTCCTTAATGGGAAGGCAATGTTATGAATATATAATTATTTTATTTAAATAGTAAATTAGGATATTTGAATAGATGTGACCATTCGTAAATAGTCACTACGAGGCCTATAAAAGCTAGGCCCAACATTCATTGTAATCTGTTGAATATTGTAACTTCAAAGGATATTCTAAATGTATTTTACTGATGTAACCCAAGGGAGATGTTATTATTCCTCTGACGGGGTGTTACTATTGTATTTGGTCATCATAGAGTCATGAGCTAAATCCTCCATTGTGTGTCGATTATTTAGAACCGTAATAAATATAATATAATATTGTATTGAGTCTTCCTAATTGAAGTCGGCCCACTTAGTTAAGTGGGACAACTTGTTAGGTTAAATGTCAAGTGACGAAAAGAGTATGAATAGAGGAGATGTGTTCCTCATTTGAACACACACACTCACTTGTGCACAACGCATAGAATATATATATATATATATATCTGCTAGAGGAGGCACGCCTATTTAGGGTCTTGGATTTTACTTTTAATACATCTTATATAGAGGAAGTTTTGCTGGGTTTTCTTCCCCATGAGGGTTTCCCAGGATAAATATTTGTGTTCTTTTGTGTGGCTATGCTTGTCTATGTTCCAGTTATATTTTGGTTATGGTTATGCTATTATGATGCTAAATGTTATAAGATCTGATATAACCATTAAAGACTTAACATGGTATCAGAGCCACCCTAAAATAATTCTTTGTACAGTCGAAACAATGCTACAACTACAACTATTGAAGATTAGGGTTTCATGCTTGAAAACCCTACAAGACTAAAACTAGTAGTTTTGGTGCATTCACTATATATCTATATTGGAGAAGGACCAAGAGCCGAAACTTTTACAAGCTGAAGATAAATTCTTGATGTACCATTTGTAAAAGTTTCATCATCAGATTCGCTATATTATAGGATATATGATTCCTCCAAATTAGGGTTCTAGCCTCTCCCAGGATTCAACCTTAAACATGTGACCTAGGAAGAATTTCTATATCTAGGGCTACAAAGGTCCAAATGAAATTTTGCAAGATACTCCAGATATGGCACAAACTTTAATTTATTTGGTAAAAGTTTTAGACCCCGAAAGTGAAATAGTGACACGTGTCCGTCTGTACAAGTTTTCTAGTCTGAACAGTCCTGAAATAAGTCACCTTGGGAAAACTCGCATATGTCCCAATTGGTGAAACCAATTCTGCTCTAACCTACTATGTTGGAAAGAATATCGAAAAAGATACCTCAGTGCAAAGTTTCAAACACATAGGAGCAGTACTTTTAGAGATACCTCAAAAACAATATCAAGAATTTATGTAGAAGAAATTGAAGAAAACCAGGGCATCATATATTTTGCAATTCTGATCACAGTTTTGGGAAAATGAGTATGCTTCTCATCTCGACTTGAGGAGACACACATTTCTATCCAATCAGATCTGAAAGATACATAATTTTAAAAATTAGGGTTTCTCCGTCAAACCCTAGGTCCACCAGAAGCAACATTCCAGAAAGGCTTCCAAGCAAACATGAGATTGGAGCAATATCACTGGTCAAAGAAGAAGCTGCAGATCCAGAAGTAGATGAAGACAAAGCAAACAAAGATAAGTATTTGAATTGTATTTCCTACATATGTTGTGTATTATGCATGATAGAATGTTTGCATTAAATGACAGTATACTACTAATATGCATGTGATGGGTAAGTAGCCCATGGTGCTATACAACTATCCATTGCTACTTATCTAGAATGAAACCTCTTTGTTGGCATATTGGATTAGTGCACAATATCAATGATGTCATGGTAGATATGGAAGGCATTTACAAAGTTTCTGTGGGATATGGATGAATGTTGTATTGTATAAAACAATTGCATGATGCATAATAATTTGTCCTTATGCATATGTCCTATGAAATGGTTATAACCATGCAACTGATGCATTTGAATTATAGGAAAGGTCTTGTACAACTACCTACAAAAAAAGGAGGATGAGACTTGTTCCAAAGAACAAGTGATGACAATTCAAGATTCACTCCAATAAACATGAACCTAAAGCTCCTAGGGTCAGAGACACCGTGACAAAAGAAAGAGCTTCAGAGAGCGGTATATCCACCTTGAGAGATGAAGACCATATTGGACATGAGATATAATTGAAGTGAAGAGAAGTATGACGGGACTTCCAAACCAAAGTATCGAGCCTCATACACACTCTAGTTGGGTGACATCATTGATGCAAACCCTTCCAGCTATGGAAGAAGCTATGATCAAAGAGTAACAGTTGATAATGGGGAATGATGTCTAGGATATGATTTCGAGACCTAAAGGGAAGTCTGTAGTGTCTTCCATACGGATCTACAAGAACAAGTATACAAAGAAAGGCTCATGGTTTGTCTCAGAAAGAATAGACTATGGCATGACATACTCTATTGAACAGACAAACTTCTCCATTAGAAGTATATATCAAGAAAAGAACCACCTATACAGAATAGGCTTTGTACGAGCTCAAAATGCACCCATAGATAAACACATCCAGGAGCTTGACAAATTGCCTATAGTTATGAATATCTTAACCTTTGCTACAAGGTTGAATATGGAAACCTATAGAAGATAGTAAGCTCACAGTTGGGTGGAAGAGGAAATATTCGACAAAGTTCAAGATAAAGGGATCTTGGTATCTAGTAACATAAGATGGATACAGAGTAGCATAGGATGCTACCTGTCACTCCAGTACAGAATGCAGAGGGAATATGATGCTCTGCTTCAGGGGGAGTTACTACAGAAAATATCTGAGTTCGACATGGTACAACATGATGGACAACTTCCAGATGGTCTAAGGCTTTACCAAGAGTAAAGTGGGTTCCAACATTCAAGGTTGAATGCGGAAGACTACGATATGTCAATGCCCTGACAGAATGAACTCATGGTGTTTGTGCCAGAAATTGTTCTTAGACTACCAAAAGAACAAGCCAACACAATCTCAAAAGTAAAATTAAATAAAACAGGTTTTTATGGTTTTGGTTGAAAACTTCATTAATCAAGGAGGAAATAAACATCCACAAACTAATACAGAACTAAATCATGCAAATTGGATAAACTGGGGATCAAACACATCCCAATAAGCCATAAACATTACACATGAAATACTAATTCCACCCACAGGCTACAAGCATTTACATGAATAAAACTTAAACAAGAAATGAAATTGTAGACTGAGCAATCAAACAGATCAGAAATGAAAAAGCATGACAGGTAAAAGGGCTTATCAGTTTATATATAATCAATAACAGTCATCCACTTACATAAGAGTTATAAGTGCTAGCTTGAGAAATCAAAGCTCCAAAGCCTCTCCTTGAGTGAAGCATCCCCCTCCAAAACTGTATGTTTGTCTTCCTTTTATCATTACAAAAGTAAAGTAGTTCCATAACTACCTTCTAGGTCGAAATTTGAAACAGTTACATCAATTAGTTACATGATAACTCAAAATCTTTAAAGATAATTAACCCAAAAATAGCAAATCGGATTCGGGGAAATTTGGCGAATTTCTGGAAATTTGGGTCTCAAATACGCCTTCATATCTCTCGATCTGGAATACCTGTGTAAAAACTGAGAGAGTTTTTTTTAAATGAGTATGTTATAAACAAAAACCTCTCTTGGTGTTTCAAAATTCCTCTTCAATTGATCGGAATATGTTCTGCAAATTTGTGACTAAAACAGGAAATTATTAAATAATTCAAACCCTGAAAATAGGCCACAAAGATGAATTCGAATCTCTCAAATGATAATAGCTGTTGAAAAACTGAGAGAGGCTTTTGTGAATGATTCTGTTGTGGACAAAACCCTCTTTTGGTTTTCCTGAATTCATTTCCATCTCCTCGTAATATTCTCCCAATGACAATGACAAAAACAGGAAAAACAGAGCTGCTACATGAATCTCCTCGTGAAAATATTTGACAAAGGACTCAAAAATGAGAGTTAGATTATAAATCAAAACTTGGAATGAACTTTTATTATAAGTTTTTGAAAGCTTAAAGATGTACATATTAACTAATAAGCTCAAAAGACAAACCTTAAAACTAAAATAATGAAATGATTCAACCATTAAAAGTATCAATTCCAACCAAAATTATATATTGTCAAAAATTCTTAAAATCAACATAAAATATAAAATCATTTTAAACCAACGGTTGAAAATTAGGACAAAAAGAACAGATAAACTAAGAACAAGATCTAGTTATAACACATGGTAGAAGCAATGATGGAAGAATACTAGAATGTTGTTTGGGATATAGTACCCAAACCAGAAAGCAAGACTGTGGTATATTCCAAGTGGATTTGTTGTTGATGGAAGTCTTGAAAAATACAATATTTATGGCTAGAAGATTCTCTCAAGAGGGAGGGAATTGATTATGCAGAAACAATTTCTCCAGGTGCAAGGTACACTTCCATTATAACCATCATGGCACTTTCTTTCATTATGAAGTGAGATATACACTAGATGGATGTAGAGACAACCTTCCTTAATGGTGTGATTGAGGAAGAGGTTTACATTGAAAAACCACAAGTATTTGAAGTCGAAGACATAGTGACTCATGTATGTAAGTTAAAAAAGGATCTGTATGGACTGAAGCAAGCTCCTAGAGCTTGGTATGGAAGAAAAGATAGATTCTTGACAAGCTTGGTCTTTACCAAGAGTAAAGTTGATCCTAACATTTACCTTAAGGTTATGTATAATGAACCTGACATACTATTGTTGTATGTGGATGATGTATTTCTGACTGGAAATGAGAAACAAATCACATATTGCAAGAAGAAGCTCGCCAAAGAATTCAACATGAAAAATCTTGGATTGATGCATTATTTCCTAGGGTTGGAAGTGTGGTAGAGCCCAGAAGGAATCTTTTCGAAGCAGGGAAATTATGCTGTGGAAATCTTAAAAGGATTTGATGTGTTGGATTGTAAAGCTATGGCCACACCCATGGATACCAACATGAAGTTGTTGTCTGATGAGGCATCAGATTTAGTGGACATGACTCAGTACATGAAGATTATTGAGTCGTTGATATATCTGACGAATACAAGGCCAGATATATGCTTTGTTGTGAACACCTTGAGTCAATATCTAGTTAAACCTAGACGTGTTCACCTGATAGCTGCAAAGCATGTGATAAGGTACCTTAAAGGTACGACATACTTGGGACTTTAATATGGTAGAGATCATGACTATGGATTGTATGGATATACAGATTCAACTTGGGTAGGAAGTGTCGCAGATAGGAAGAACACCTCAAATGGATGTTATGGTTTGGGATCCACCATGATCTCATGGTTTAGTAAGAATCAATATAGTCTTGCTCTTAGTACAACTGAATCAAAGTACATTCCAGCTTGCTCCGCTAGTTGGGAAGCCATATGGCTTCGAAAAACCGATGTCAGTTCTATTTGACATGGAGTTGGATACCACAATGATTCTTTGTGACAACCAAAGTTGCATAAATATGACAAAGAATCCTGTGGGATATGGTGCCGAAGGGAGACATAAAACTCTAGTATGTGAGTACCGATGAGCAAGTTGTTGATGTGGTGACCAAGCTTCCGTGACAAGATTGGTGTAGTTCGAAAAGAATTTCCTCGCAAGGAGGAACAATGATGATGATACTACATACTTTCCTCACAAGGAAGAACATTGATGTTGATATAGATATTTTCTCGAAAAGGAGAAACAGGTCGAAGATATGGACCCTTCTCAAAAAGGAGAAACAGGTCGAAGATATGGACCCTTCTCGGAACGGAGAAATAGGTCGAAAATATGGACCCTTCTCAGAAAGGAGAAATAGGTTGAAGATATAGACTCTCTTCAAAAAAGTAAGAACAAGTCAAATATATGGGCTCTCTTCGAAAAAGGAAGAACAAGTTGAAGATATGGACCTTCTTCGAAAAGGAGGAACAAGTTGAAGATATGGAATATCCTCGGAAAGGAAGAATAGGTCGAAGATATGAACCCTCCTCGGACAAAGGGGGAGCAGGTTAATAATATGGATCCTCCCGGAAAATGGGGAGTGATGATGAGATTGAAATCGATGATAGGATGATAGTGATACTCCAACATGAAAGAGGACAAGTGCGCTAGAAGATGTTGAAAAGGTCCAACATTCACTTGTGGATGACAATATCCTCTCTTGAGGATGGCAGGTATAACACTGTTCATGAGAGTGGTCCTTACTAGCTAAGGATGGCCTTGCATATATTACTCCCGCATGGAGAGTATCCACATTCACTTGTGGATGATATTATACTCTCTTGAGGATGGCAGGTATAACATTTTGTTCATGAGAGTGGTCCTTACTAGCTAAGGATGGCCCTGTAGATGTTACTCTCATGGAGAATACCCACACTCATTTGTGGACACCGTAGTATAACATTCACTTGCGAATGGTCCTAGACTTCATGTTGAGGATGTCCTAGGATGAGTCCTCATGGGCGTTAGGACCGATACTTAGGTACGGTCAAGATCTACTTTGCAGACGTTACTCTTGCATGGAGAGTACCCACATTCTGTTGTGGATACCGTAGAATAACACTCGCTCAGGAGTGGTCCTAACCTTAGTGGTATGGATGCTTTATGATGAGTCCTCACGGACGACAGGACTGACATTTTGTATGTAGTCGATATCTGCTCTGCAGACAATACTCTTGTTTGGAGAGTATGTCTACATTCATATGTCGATACCATAGAATAACACTTGCTTGGGAGTGGTCCTATCCTGTGTGGTATGGATGCTCTATGATGAGTCCTCACGGACGTCGTAGTATAACACTCACTTGGGAGTGGTCCTAACCTATGCGGTATGGATGTTCTACGATGGGACGACATTTTGTATGCGATCGATATCTTCTCTGCAAATAATAATCTTACTTGGAAGAGTATGCCTACACGTAAGTGTAGATACCGTAGTATAACAGTCACTTTTGAGTGATCCTAACTTGTGTGGTATGGATGGTCTATGATGAGTCCTCATGGACGATAGGGCCGACACTGGGTGCGGTCGGGATCTACATTTAGTTGTAGACGATTTAGCTGATTGATTTCATGGATCGTGTTGATGGAGGATTGCCTCATGCTTGGAATTATGTCCTAAAGTGATCGGGATCGATCATCCCGCAAATAGATCATGTGTACTGCAGGTAGCGTGTTGACGGAGGATCAAGTAAATAGAAGCACAACATTGAAGGGTCAAGTAGATCGAAGTTCGGCTACAAAGGATCAAGAAGGATCGAAGTGCTGCTGCAAAGGATCGAAAGGATTAAAGTGTTGCTGCAAAAGGATCGAAAGGATCGAAGTGATGCTACAAGGGATCGAGAAGATCAGAAGGCTGCTATAGAAGATCAAAGTGTTGTTGCAAAGGATCGAGAAGATCAGAAGGCTGGTGCAGAAGATCAAAGTGTTGCTGCAAAGGATCGAGAAGATCAAAGTGCTACTGCAAAGGATCGAGAAGATAGAAGTGCTACTGCAAAAGAACAAAGTATCGCAAAGGATCAGAAGATCGAAGAGCTGCTGCAAAGGATCAGAAGATCGAAGTGCTGCTGCAAAGGATCAGAATATCGAAGTACTCTCACAAAGGATCAGAAGATCAAAGTGTTGCAATGAAGTATCGAAAGATCAAAGCGTTGTTGCAAAAGGATCAAGTGATCATGTGATGCAGAGGAAGAGTAACTGTTGCAGTTACTGATTGTGAAAACTTCCTGTGATGTATAGATGTATAGCCTCAATGATGTTGCAGATATTGTCTCTCTAGTCTCCTAAAGTCTATGATGATGTTCTTAGTATAATAACTTTCTCGTTAAGGGGGAGTGTTGAATATTGTAACTTCAAATGATATTCTAAATGTATTTTACCGATGTAACCCAAGGGAGCTGTTATTATTCCTCCTGTGGGGTGTTACTATTGTATTTGGTCATCATAGAGTCATAAGGTAAAGCCTCCATTGTGTGTCTGGTCTTTAGAGCCCTAATAAATATATTATAATATTGTATTGAGTCTTCTTAAGAACCCACTTAGTTAAGTGGGGCCGACTTGTTAGGTTAAATGTCAAGTGACAAAAAGAGTATAAATAGAGGAGATGTCTTCCTCATTTGAACGCACACACTCACTTGTGCAAAACACATAGGAGAGATATATATATATATATATATATCTGCTGGAGGAGGCACACCTATATGGGGTCTTGTCTTTTACTTTTTATACATCTTATACAGAGGAAGTTTTGCTGGATTTTCTTCCCCATGAGGGTTTCCCAGGATAAATCTTTGTGTTCTTTTGTGTGGCTTTGCTTTTCTATCTTTCAATGATCTTTTTCTTATGGTTATGTTGTTATGATGCTAAATGTTATAAGATCTGATATAACCATTGAAAACTTAACATAATTGACTATTCATATTTTATCAATATTTATAATTAATGAAGGTGGAGCATCTTCCGCCTTAGTATCCAAATATGGATTACACTCGGATACAGTGTAACACAAGGATTAGGATATCATGAAGAAACATCCCATGAAAGTCACTAGGTGACTTGCTCTTATTACCAAAAGTGGGGGCATGATGAAGTACACTGTTGGGATAAGAATCTAGAATCCAAAATTGAAGCCAAAATGGTATCAAATTCGGGAATGCAAGCATAAAATGGATGCAAGAAGTGATTCAAAGTTTGAAAGTGAATCACCAAAAAGAGATTCGGTTAAGGGATCTCCAATGAATCATAAATCTTGAAGGTATAATTCTAATTATGCAAATAGTTATCTTGATTTTTCTAGCATAAAGAATGCAATTCCTTGTAATTTTTGTGGCCAAGAAACCACTGTGTTTGAAATTGTTTGAAGCAAAAAGTTTATTGTAGAAGAGTTACGACAACTTGTAGCAATCCATAACAAGACGATCCTATTTTTCGTTTGAAGAAGGCAAATATTAAAAGAGAGTCACACTTCAAGAATTACTACAAGCATTGTAATATGAGTGGGAATTGGGAGGAGAAATGTTGGAAACTCCACCCACAGTTACGTCATAATTCAGACAGAAAACATGTGCAAGAAACCACGTAGAACGAGGTTGCAAAAAAAATAATGGAAGAACATGCGATCGGTATTCTTGAACCTGTGGATGAGGAAAAACAATAAAAGAAAGAAGGTCTCTTAAGTTGGTTCGGTAAAGAATGGTTAACATATTTGCATCATTGAAATTGTTAGGTTAACAAGTTTTTCTATGCTACGAAGGCATGAAATGATGTTTTTTTTCCGGCATCTTCGTGTAAGGGTTAGTGGTACAGACAACCTATTCGATTTGGATAACATCCATTATATGTATTATGGAGAAGGTTGATTCCAAAGGCCATTCCTTTGCAACATCTGCCTCCATGTTCTTCGTCGGCATCTTTAATTCGACCTCACCCGAGCCCTTTTTCCAAATGGTTGCAGGATCTAAAGAATGCCCGCCATGGAATGGCTGGAGCTGTTGCTGCCCTGCACCCGCTGGATTCGAACATATAAATGGAGAGAATACCTGTAGGCCGACATTATGGCGGGGATCAGAGTTGCACAATGCTCGTTCCCCAATGGATGAGAGTGATGAGAGTATGCACTCCTATGAATGGGCTTGCAAACATCTCTTGGATGCTCAGAAAAACATCCAACAATCATACAACTTCATACTCCTCCATGTCTAGCCAACCACCTCCTCTGTATCTGCGGGGCCTATCTATATTCTCTGGGATGAAGTGTTCCGGTTTCTTGAATTTGATATGAAGAGGACCACCCAAAGGATATTAAACCGATATCTGCAGCTCTGCCACAATGAATATGTGCTCGAAATGCTATAGAGACCATGTCTTGTCCCAAACACAGACATCTTCCGTAAAAGCCGTTGTCGAGAAATATTTGGCTCATCAAGGAAACTTGCCACTGGACCAGTAGAATTGGTTTCACTTGTGGTTTCTCCAGACGCCAACTCCTAATAATGATCATGACCATGACCAAATGGTGCCCTTTCTGTTGATATTTGGGGTGCCTTCGTTAATACTGCCCTTGTGGCTGAGTGTGGAAGGACTGTGAAAATAGTTTTGGTGCGGTGAGCGTGGATTGTGGATTGCAAATGCTAGCAACAATTTCCAAGTGATTTGCTAAGGCTTGACCATCTTGCGTGGCATATTGTAGAATGTGCAAAGTTGTCTAAATCCCCTGGATCATTCGTTAATTCCTACGTATTGACCACCGCACTTATTCTCTTTATCAAAATTGGAGATGTTGAGCACCGAAAGTTGACAACTCCTTTTGCATGAGAAGAGATCGTGGGAAGTTGCGCATGCTTAGGGAAATTTGTTTGTTCAGTATGTTGGAGGGAGTGGAGAAGAGTCGTCATCTGTGGTTTTAGTTGAAGCCATGGCGGACCCAGATCTTGACATCATCCCACTATAGCCGAAGAAGAGAACATTCAAGAAGTTCTCCTACCTAGATGTTGATTTGGGCGCTCGTGCCCAAATACGGTTTTCCATCTAAGTAACATGATAATTGTTATTCTAATTGTTATTGAGATGATTGGGAGCATCATTGGTGTTTATAAATGGCAAGACCTTAGTAAATTTGAAATCAAGCCTGGGATGATTGGACGTTATCTGGAAGGGTTTTATATCTCGTATAAGCCAGTGAATCATGGAAGACCCTTGTATAATTTTGGAGTTTTTGTCGATGAACTCGCTCAAGAGGAAGGCGACTCTCAAATGAACTTGTAGATTTCCTTCCAATCTAGTAGCTTGTGACTGAGCATGGACACAAGTGGTAACCAGAGACCCGAGCAGGAAGAGAACGCTAGAAAACACACAGGTGCAACATGTGATCTTCTATGCATCATCTCTAGAAGAGATGCACGATATGTCATGATCTGCACACAATTGTCTCCATAGACCAGGCGCGCAAGTGGAAGAATACCACTTTTGTCAAGAATTGAATGTGGTTGTGATATGATCGAGGAATATCAGAGTAGCATAACACAAACCACGACAAGGAAGTTCGTTGGAGACTATCACTCTTGGTCGAAGGCATACAGAAGACTACGAGTTCCTGTCAACCATCGAATTTCCAAACCATTTGATTTGGCTATTGGTTCAATTCTTGATTCTATGACCCTCACTCTGTAAGATCAGAAATGCACAATACCTACCGGTAAAGCATGGCACAAAATTTTGGTAAGGTTTGAGAAATGCATTCACATATATAATATATGCAAGTTTGAACCAATATTTGTGGTTTTGCGTTAACTACAGTTTTGACAAATTGTGTAGATAGTTGAAATTGTTTTGATACCTTGGTTAATCAAATTATAAAGAGCGCCCTCTGATTTTGATATAGGTTTTATATTATTACCTATGTTGTCATGTGTCTAAGCAAGATTGATGGCAATCGTGGATATTTGATATTGCACATTTAATGTAGTGGGGGGATTTTGAAACCATAGAGTTTGGACGCTAGTGCCATTTTGGGGGACGACAACAATGTAATGTCTCTTCAAACATTGTAAACACGCTCCTATTTTTTCTAGCCACTCTTAAATATGTAATGGCCTTATAGCCACCATCAAGTGAAAGGCATCTTCATGTTTGAAGTCTTCAAAATCCTTGTAATTACAATTTTTGGGGTGTATGATCAGTTGTACTCGACACCCTAAAAATGGCCAGAAGTACAAGTAAATCAATCCAAATAAACAAAAAGACAGACACAGACAAAACTTTGAAGGAGATGAAAACAAATATCCTTCTACGATCATGAATAAAGACTTTTTGGAGGTCCAAAAAATGCTTCTCAGTGGGGAGATTTGATCTGAGAGGATCCCCACAAGTTGAAGAATGCAGAAGGTCTTCTTTAGCTTCAAAGGGACCCAATCGAAGAAGAGCTCGCAGAAATATTCCTGGTGCAAATTAAATGGAATCGAATGGATTTCGTATGAGAAGGAAATTGCAGGTTGAAGTTACGGGTGTTGCAGCTGCAACAATTTCCCAAAATTCCAAAAAAAATTAGGACCCTCCTTTTGCTTGGATTAGTTCTTTGTCCTTGAGTTAATTCAATGATGTTCCAAAAAGAATTTCTAAGTGCTTGGATTGAGCTACCAATTGTTTTGATTCCTCCTTTGATGCTTGAAGCAATCTAATGTTTGATCAGACTTTATCACTGCCTTTGGATGCATTTTCAGCATGTTCGAATCAGAATTTTGTTTGGTTAAAGCTTCCGCCGTTGCGGCAAAATAGCGAGTCTTGACTTCGACTTCCTTCCCGATTTGTTTGTTTTCACATCAGCTACTTTTGTGTTTTGGCATCGGAACTTGTATCACTTCTTCTCTCGCCGTTGCGGACGGAAAATCGCAATCCCCCCCCGATCACTATTTGGTTTTGCTCTCGCTTCGTTGTTTTTGCCGATCCCGTGAGTCATGGGCTTCCGCCGTTGCGGCTGCGGAAAGTTTTACGGTTTCCGGATGTCTAAGTCGTTTGAATCCTGCCGTTGCAGAAAACCGCATCTTTTGTGGCTCCGCCGTTGCGGCTGCCAAAGCTCTAAACTCTCTGAGCCTTTAGTGTTGTTGCTTCCGACTTAAGTCTCGACGTTGCGGACGGTGGTACGCTTTATGGTTTCGCCGTTGCGGAAGAGAGAAACACTAGCCTTTCCGATGTGTAGTCGTTTTGCTTCCGATTCAGACTTTTCCCATTGTGGATGGATTTATCCTTTGCGGCTCCGACGTTGCGACTCTCGTTTCACTATTATTAGTCTCCCGAGGTTCCAATATGCATGTCTCTGCGGATGGCTTAGCGCTTTGGCCATCCGCCGTTGCGGAAGGAAGTTTGCTTTTAGCTTCCGATCCAAAAGTGGTCCGCCATCTGATATGTTACCCGCCGTGAGAGTTTGACCATATGTATATATGTGAGGTCAGGGGGCACGTTGGATTATTCTATTGTTTTTCTTTAACTGTCGTGCTCTGTCGCTATCGTGCTGTCGATCGCTCGAGCTTGTTCGGACCCTATTGCCGGTACCCGCGTCCAGGTGGCAACTATAGAAGCCTGACCGTCTTTGTCCCGCCATACACGCCGGATACACATCAGTGCCAGGTAGGCTTCTATTGCATTTCCTCGTTCCGTTGAGCGTTTGGTGGTTTTGGTTTTCCACAGTTATGTGTTGCGGCTATTTCTTTCCCCATAATTGCATGTATATATTGTGGTTCTTGGTGGCATTGTTGTCTGTGGGGAGGGGCATTTTGACTGGCATAGTAGTTTTTCCCCACCGCCGTTGTCGTGCGACCCTTCGCGTAGAGGATGAGGGGGTTTGGTGCAGACAGTCGTTACGCTGTCTGCACCAAACCACTCTGTATGATAATGTTGTGGGTCGGAATAGGTTCGCCGTGACCTTTTCCTTTAGGTTTGGACAGTTGGTCCCGATTTTTGCTACCTGCATCTTTTAAACCCCAGCCATTTTCACCTACACGGTTCCGCCCGACCCCGTTCGAGCTCAGCGTCGAATTCCTAGCCAACTGAAAGGGATGTGCCATTGCTCTTAGTTTATTGACCATGGCGTGCGCAGAGAGCCGAATTTTGTTGCATATTAATGTAGATTTATTTCCGTCTTGAATGTGGTTGATAGAATTGTTTAATATCATACAGCAGTGGTAGCTTGCATGTTTTTTACTGCATATAATTGTTTTCCATCATGCTGGACATAGACTAAGTCACTGAACACTGCACATTGTGTTTCAATGGTTATGTTAGTTAGGGCATCTCTGCTTATATACATGCATATATTTGCTTCATTGACTAATTGATATCATGTTAAACATAGAAGAAATGACACACTGCACACTGATGTATATAAGTTTGTCACTCAGCCAAAATGGCTTAATGTTACAATTTTATGGCAGGAAGAGTTCGCAATGTCAAAGAGGCAAAAGAAGAAGGCCCCTATGGTCGAGGAAGAGCCCGAAGTAGAAACTGTCACCAAAACTGAATATATATATGAAGACACTAAGTGTATTTCTGGGGTTGAACCTGAATACCCGTGGGGGGAAATATATAGAATGATCACACGCAGAGAGGTTCCTGACATGGGCTTAGAAGAAGAGTCCATATATGCCAACATAGAAAGATCTTCACTGATGAAGATCGCCACCAGACCAGAGTTGTTCCCGTGCTCTGAAGTAATCGGTTGGATTCTGCCCCGGGCAGATGTCACAACAATGATTCTGGAAAATGTTGAAAGACAAGGCTATGCTGCATATAGCCCTGGATATGTAGCGTTGGCTTACCACCTGCCAGAAGCCCAAATATTTTTATCTAATGACTGGCTAAACAACATCAGAATGGACCTGGTAGAGACTCTTAAAAAGATGTTGTTGCAGGGAAAACATTACAGATACAGACCGACGGGTGATTACGATACGGCAAGCTTAAGGGCCCCCTATAGGTTCATAGCTTTAATGCTGAACAGGATCTTTGGAAGAGCCCATGGCAAGTTCTTCAAACTGGAATGGATACCCATCATTTTTTATGTTGTAACCCAGGGGACAATTTTCAACTGGGCCAGCCTTGTTTCAAATAGTCTTTCGGCTTGCATGGCCTCAGCTTTGGGAGGAGTGGCCCAAAAGAGATCGGAATTCTATATGAGTTCCATACTTGTAGACTGTATATTGTGCAATCAGCCTTTCCCCGGCCTCAGGTGCATCTGGGATAGGGAAAGAATGCCTGTCTATTCTGCTTATAAACCACTATGGGCACATAAATATCACAGCCATTACCGAGAAGTATGTGAACACTTTATCATGCCCTTATACACACTCATTTTCCTGAAGGAGTGTGATTGCATGTCAGAGGAGGAACTGCAAGTAATAGAGGAGTATGCATACTACTATTTGACTGAAAATGGCTTGTACTTCAGGATGTTTGGAGGTTCGAGAGCACCTTCCCTGCTACCCAAATACGCAACTGATTACATTATTCACAAAGAGGCAGTCAGACAAGTGTTCCTGGATGGAATAGGCAGCTTTCTGTTTGAGCATAAGAAGACTGCCTACCCTCCTTTACCCTTCAGGTTAGGAAGCTACAAGTTTACCAGAGTGAAAAAGGCTGATGAATTTGTAGAAGAGCTGGAAAAGTTCCATTTTGGCGAGATGCCATTCCACCGAAGTGACTCCCAAGGTAAAGTAGCTGGGCATTGCAAAGAAAATAATGTACATTTTGAGTACACCCACCATTGGGATTGAGAAGAATCCATCTTCCGAAATGCAGTAAACATGACAGCCTTGAGAAGAAGGTTCAAGAAGAAGATCACCACCAAAGGTGGGAAGGGAGATGAACAAGCAAAGGCTGAGGAAGAAGCAAAGAGAAGAAATGAGGAAGCCCAAAGGTTAGCACAGGAAGCTACAGGATGGCTGCACATAGAAGAAGAAGAAAAAAGGAAAGTTGCGCAAGAGGCAGCTAGGAAGGCAGAAGAAGATGCAAGGAAAGAAGAAGAAGAAAAGAAAAAGAAGCTGGATGAGGAGCTCCAAAAGCAAGAAGCTGAAAGGCTAAAGCTGACACAGATAGAGCAGTCAGCTTCTGAAACAGCTGTCGGGCAGACCCATGACGTGGAGAACCCCGAGCTTCAGGACTCACAAGTACCTGCTGCCAGTGCACCCATGGTCCCCACTCTCAAGTTGGTCCCTTTTGTGCAGAAAAAAGGATAAGAAATCCCTGATTTCAATACTATTTTCTACGACAAGGCAACAAAGAGGATAGTGAAGAGAACAGAAAGGAGGATTGAAACGGGAAGTCTGCCTGGTAAAATGATAACGAATACAGCCATTGTACTTGGGACAGACCAGGACCCTAGATTCACCATCAGAGCAGGAGCTGCATTTATCCAAGCTTCAGAGGATAATGTAGATAAGATCATGACAGACTTGGAGTTGTCCAAGAAATCCTCTGCTCAATTGAAAGACACATTAAGAAGAGAGAGAGAGAGGAAAACAATAGGCTGAAAAGGAAATATGAAGACGTGCAGAGAGAGATGAAGTCTTCTAAGGCTGAATTGCAGGTCCTCCAAGTGGAGAGACAAGTTATGGAAACTACACAGGAGTCTCTGGAGAAAGTGCAGAAAGAATATCAAGAGCTGAAGATGGAAAAGGAACGGATGCAGGAAAAGGTAGAAGAGCTAGAAGAGCAGCAAAAGATTATCTTGGAGGCCAGTGAGCTGCACACCCAGGAACAGGGAAAGAAACATCAAGAGCAGATTTCTTCTCTAACAACTGCTCTGGAGGAAGCAAGGGAGCAGCAGGTTAACCTCCAGCCATTCAAAGAGCATGTCTTAGCCCAGAAGACTAAGATGTTGCAGCTACAAACTGCTATAGAAGGAGAGAGGTGAAAAGTGCTGCAGGTAGATAACCGATTGGAGGAAATCTTGGAGACCTCCTCTTACTTTATAGATAGATATCAGGACGTCCTTGAAGTCCTGACTGCAAGAATGGCAAGGCTGAAAAACAATGAAGAAACTCCAGCAGAACTGCCATCAAAGGATCCACAGGCCCTCAAGCGGGATTATGACTTGCTGGAATTTGCTATAAATACCGCGGAGGATTTCAAAAAAGTAGTTAAGAAGACGAAAGGAGCATGCACCGAGTTTTTTAGAAGGCTTCTCATTACCTACAACCGGTGCCAGATAGAGGCCGAGCAGAGACTTGAGGCTTTCCCAGATCACAAAGCCTTTGTGGAGCTGTTGCAGAAGAGATACCAGGAGGAGAAAGCTAAAGTACAGCATATTAAAGCCCTGGATGATAAGATCTTGAGGAGCGAAGTAGATCATTCAGCTATCAGCGTGCAGCTTCTAGAGGATCAGCTTCGATTGAGTGCAGCCAGGATTGAGGCTATAAAAAACCAGGCTGCTAAGTTTGAAATAAATATTCAGTTTTTAGAGCCTTGTGCGTTTGAGGGCATTGCCTCTGAAGCTTCGGCATGGAAGAAATTTCTAGATGCCCAAGTGGGACCCTCCTCGTAAAGGATCGGTCACTTTTTGTAATATGTAACATTTTGTAAAAAACATTTGAGAAAAGTCAAGCGTTGGGAAACGAAGAGTTGGGAAGCCCAAAGGTTACTTTGGGCAACCCAACCGTCTAACCCTTTTGTATAAAGGTAGAAAGCTTAGAAGGGAGAAGGGGCTTTTTCCCAGTTAGACATGAAAGCAATATTGTAAGAAGAACTACTTTTTTTTTCAATAAAGAGTAACTGTTTGCCTGTTGGAGAAAGATCGGTGGGACTTTCAAATGTGATGCTGTGGATGGCGGAAAGTGAACTATTTTGTTTTTTCAGCTTTTGTCCATTAACCGTGAGATCGTTCTAACGCTTAGAACCTATGTTCTTGTTTAAATGATTTATGGTTTATTTTGTGGAATTACCACCATGAGTAATGTATGTTGTTCATAAAACAATTGGCTATCTGATTGTTGAAATATCTTTAATCGTTCATGTGTTGTAGGAAGAAACATCAGCTACCTGTAATTTCTCTTTATAATGCATGCACAATACACGTTACTCATAATTAAATCACAGTTTGCTCCCCGGGGATAGATAGTTAGATAGTTAGTTTTATTTCATTACTGCATATGTGATTGAGATGTCTGTGAGTGCCAAGACGAGAGGTAAGAACCTGCGCATCACGTTGTGACTGCCCTTGCATCCCCATCACCCAGCATGGTTAATTAGGCATATGCATATCATACTTAAGTCAAAAAATACAAAAATATACACGGTGGACCGGGTCGCAGCCGATAAAACCCTCGTTTTTGTTACTTTGACTTACGGTAGCCGGACCGCAAACCGGACGGATTCCCCATACCAAACAGTCACGGGCTAGTTGGGAACGTTGACTCAGGAGAATCCCTTGCTGTTGTTGCCTGCAAATTTCCAGGCCTCAACAATGGGCAAAAAAATGAGGTTTTTCCAACATTTAAAAACAATGTATTTCACTTTAAAATTGAAGTTCATAGAAGCTTTGGTAAAAGGTGAAATGGTTGGTTATTAAATTGAGGACATAGATCTGTGGACCAACACACAACTCACAAGATAGATCACACAATTTACTCAGCAATTAAAGAATGAAATAGTGCAAAAATGGCTTACAACTGTGAATGCTTTCATTAATCAAAAGTAATTAGATAATTAATTACAATGGCTAAATAGCCTCATGCAATTCGAATCCATGTGAGGAAATTCGAATTGGTTGGACTCTACTTGACTGAATGGTTAACTGACCTTGTCTAAATCATTATCGGACTTCATCGAAGTTCAAAATCCAAACTCAAGTGTCTAATTCAGTGCTAACTAGTCTAACTGACTAAGGTAGGTGAGTAAATGCGCCTCACCTGCATGCAACCATGCAGTCCTAGCGCTAACTGAGTAGAACTAAATGTAGGGAACTAGAACTAAATGTAACTGAATCCTAACTGAGCTTGACTAGTTACCAACTGAACTCAACTAATGGAGGATGGTATCGGCACTCCCAGCAGCTCCTAATTTGTAGGGATTGATCTAGGAGGCTCCTAAACTGATGCATGCAAGTGCAATCAGTGGCAGTTGGCCTCAATTAGTGTTCCCCACACTTTAGTAACTGGTACATGTGCCCCAATTAGGCTAAGTGGACCCAATGGTGTTAGTGACTAAAAATAGACTGGAAGGACTCCTGATTTAGACATGACTCCTAATTTAGACATAATGACCAAATTGGACGAGGGAGGATTATAATCCTAACACCCCCCTGAATGCTAACTTGGACAATTTGTGGGCCCTGGTAATTAAGACCATAGGTCACCCATTACAACAAGTAAAGTAACTGCTCAACACAAGGAGCTGGGGAAAAAACCACATGGGAAAAAATCCCCCCCTCTAACTAAGCAGATAGAATCAGGGTTCAAGTTTGAAAAACTTGAAAATGTGTTGTTGCAATCTCTGTGATGTAGCGAAGCAGCATGCATGACGTTCTGTGCACATGTATCCTAGGGCCTGGCATGTAGACTTCTCCATCTTCTCCAAAATGATGATGGAAGGAAGGAGGAATGTAGCATCTTTCTAGATGAAGAGGTGTATGCTCCACTCTATTCTTCTAAATGCAATGTGATTGAGCCCTTACCATGTAGCATATTACGGGGAGTTTGTTGCATCTCTCTGAAGGAGGTAAGATTGCATGGCATAGCGCAAGGTTCTTAGTCTTCTGAGTGTCAGATGGATTTCCAGTCATCTTCCTAGCTTCTAGTTTGGAAGTAGGGACTAGATCTGGATATGAATCACCCTAAATCTCAATCTCATAAACTGATACAGTTGGATCTACAATACTAGTGGAAACTACAAAAGAAGTAGATGGAATGGTTTTACCTTCCCTTGCAAGTGGCTTCTCAAAGTGCACTGGCTCTGAAAATGGCATGAAGTGTGAGAACTCATATGCCTTAGAGGCATGATTTGCATCACCCTTCGCTATGATTTTCCTAGTAGAGAAATATGTGATCTCCATTGAGTCAAGACCAAATATGACTCGCTTTGGAGAGCCAGTATGAGTCATCTGGTATATAGATAACAGATTTGCAGCTAAGGAGGGCACATAAAGAACATATTTGAACTTTCCATGTTCAAGCTTGATATATCCCTTCCCTTTGGCTTGAATTTTATTGTTATTGCCCATCTAAATACTAGGACCATCAAAAGACTGCAAGGAAGAGAAATATTCTTGGGATGCAACCATATGATTCAAAGCTCTGGAATCAATGAGGAAGGCATGTGATGTGGAGCAACTAACCTTCAGTGCATGGCATATCTCTTCAGTTTCTTCTGTATGGTCAGCCTTTCTTGCGCCAATAGGTACAGTAATGTTATGTTTCTTTAGAAGCAGATCCATCTCATCAATTGTTCTTCTCATATAGGAGCTTTCTGGATGAAACCCCCTTCCACGGTAAGAAAAAAGTGTCTTTCCTTTCCCATTCTTCTTGCTTCCCTTCGAACCTGAAGGCTCATTTGACTGCTCTTTCTCCACAAGAGACTCATCCTTTTGCTTCCCTTTATCATTCACTACCTTAGGTCCTCCAGCAACCAGTACTTGATCTCTGGAAGATCGAATGATCCCCATTTGGATCAACTTGTCATGCTCCCAAGTGAGAGATTCAATGAAGGAGTTTAGAGTAGGAATCCTCCAATTTGGGGTAGTGAGCTTCATTGAATGAATGTTGATACAAAGACTGAATAGTCTGCACCAAGTTTTGAGATAATGGCAAGGATAAGTTGATCATCCTCCTTCTCAACCTTGCATAGCTTCAACCAGAACACTAGATTCTTGAATTTGGTGAAGAAGTCATTTAGTGTTTCGAAATTGGCTAGATGAAGAGAAATCAACTCATTCTTGAGCTGATAGATCCTCAGATCATCCTGCTTGTCAAATAAGGAAGCTATCTTATCACAAACCTTCTTGGGAGTCTTCAATCCATTGATGTGGAAGAGAATGTCTTGAGATATTGAGACGCACAAGCATCCATAGGCTTCATCAAGCCTATTCCAGTACTTTTCTTTGTCAACATAATGACTTGGCTCTATCTCTGTCTCCATTGTGCGTCTGAAGAGTCGTTTGGAGCATAGTTGCATCTCCATGTCCTCCTTCCAATGGTGGTAGGTTAAAGGAGTGAGAAGGTCCATTGGAGGAGCCATTTAGAATGCAAAGAAGAGGACTGAGCTGCTATAGCGAATGTAGTGAAAGAGACCGAGCCGCTTGTAGTAGACTGAGCTGCTTGTAGCGAATGCAGTGAAGGAGACTAATAAACATGTAAATCACATAATCAAACAAAAAAAATAAGGTCGACAGTTTGTACTTTTGGAATTTCCTTCACACCCAGCTTAGTTGATCAAGCAAGCTTGATCAACAATTCCTTTGCTTGGGGTATTAAGTGGTAAATTCTCTGCTTCTAGTGTAGTACTGGAAGGAGCAATTTTGCTCAATTTTTTTTTTTGATCCAAGTATGAATCTGTAGTAGGAGAAGTGCCTTGTCCTGTCAAGGTCTGATACCATATTAAATTGAGCACCCAGATCTGTGGACTAACACACAACTCACAAGATAGATCACACAATTTACTCAGCAATTGAAGATGAAACAGTGCAAAAATGGCTTACAACTGTGAATGCTTTCATTAATCAAAAGTAATTAAATAATTAATTACAATGGAGTACAATGGTTAAATAGCCCCATGCAATTTGAATCCATGTGAGGAAATTTGAACTGGTTGGACTCTACTTGACTAAATGGTTAACTGACCTTGTCCAAATCATTATCGAACTTCATCGGAGTTCAAAATCCAAACTCAAATGTCTAATTAAGTGTTAACTAGTCTAATTCAGTGTTAACTAGTCTAACTGACTAAGGTAGGTGAGTAAATGCGCCTCACCTGCATGCAGCCATGAAATCCTAGCGCTAACTGAGTAGAACTGAATGTAGGGAACTAGAACTGAATGTAACTGACTCCTAACTGAGCTTGACTAGTCACCAACTGATCTCAACTAATGGAGGTTGGTATTGACACTCCCAGTGGCTCCTAATTTGTAGGGATTGATCTAGGAGGATCCTAAACTGATGCATGCATGTGCAATCAGTGGAAGTTGGCCTCAATTAGTGTTCCCCACAATTTAGTAACTGGTACATGTGCCCCAATTAGGCCAAGTGGACCTAATGGTGCTAGTGACTAAAAATATACTGAAAGGACTCCCGATTTAGACATGACTCCTGATTTAGACATAATGACCAAATTGGACAAGGGAGGATTATAATCCTAACATTGATTGTAAATGACTAATATTTTAAGGAGTATGTGTTACTCATATATATTTTTCATTAAATTTGTAAAAAGAAATTGGAATAAAGTGTGAGAATCCACCTCACCTTTAGTTTCCTAGTCTTATGGAAAGTCTCATGGAGAGTTGAGATCTTCATGGAGAAAGATGAGACCTTTCTCCCACCTATCCCTTAAGGTGTGTCTTTATCCTAATTTAAGGGATCTAAATAGATGTATTCTCCTTAATTGAGGTGAGGGGTAATCATCCATGAAAAGGCTATAAAATCCTCTCATTTGGAGAAGGAAAGTAAGTTGTTTTTGGAGAGAGCTTGGTGTAAGATTTTCTTTGTTTTTTTGGAGTGATTGAGCAAGGGGGTATTGCTTTTTCCATTTCATATGAGAGTGTTAGGAGAAGGTTTCCCAGAAATGGATATTCTGCCACGTGAAATGAGAATCATGTCCATACCATTTTGAAGGAGAGTCAATAAAGCGACTTTAAGTTTTGATCAGCCTAGAGACGTATCCAGGGGGTATGGAGAACTCCGTTACCATATGGTTTGTCATGTATTTATGTGTGGATTTTTGGTATTTCCTTATGATTAATATGTCTTCATATACATAAAGTTAGACAAAGTTCTTTTATATACATATATTCAAAAGATTGTTAGCAAAGATCCTATTGAAAGTTTTTATGTGAGTAAGTACTCCTCTAAGTTTTTAGATCACATATTAAATATCCAACTATTCACAACACAAGTTAGGAATCAAAATACTATTCCAATAAGCATAGGTCACCATAATAATTATAGCATGATAAGTCTAAGATGTTTATATACATTAGAGGACAAACTAGAACCAAGAAGCAATATAACCGATATCACCATATATATGTCTCTATCTGAAGTGTCACTTTGTATATAAAAAATGTACCATCTTTGCTTCTCTACTCAAATGAGTTATGACTCTACAAAGGTCATCTCAATGGAGTAGGAAATCTCAGTCATGGCAAGGGACTTCTCTGCATCGAATGCTGGATAAGTATCTAAATGGATCATGCTAATAATCGATCCATGTTGTATCCCCATGTATAGAATTGGCTCTGGAAAATGAGAAAATATCCATCTATTGCATCACGGTATCCCAACTACAATGTATGTGATAACAGGGCCATAAAACAATTATTCTTCAACGGATCAACAAATCGTTGAGTCCTTTATCATTGGTACATCAAAATGATGCTATTGTTGCCACCCTCATGTGGTTTCATGGCCTAAATCTCATTGTGTTTCAACATTTCAGAAGCTAGGGTTTGGCTCAGTTAGAGACATTGCAATTTTTTAACAAGGAAATGCAAAGTCATAATCTTGGATGTTCTTGGAGAGATCGTTATTGTGTGAGGCTAGGGATCTATCTAATAACGAATAGGGTTTGTGTTGTACATGTAAACCATGGGAATTTGATTTCCACATGAAAAAGTAGCATCCATATTAGTGATTCACAAATTTCATATTTGAAGTCTAAGTGATTAAGAATGAGGAAATCCTTGAACTTTGATAGTAGATGGTTGCAACATGACTAACAGATATATGGTAACTAATTCCTTGCTAACCTTTTCATTTTGACATAGAAAACTATTGTTTTGGTAGTTTAGAATTGTATAACAAGTATATGTCTTCATGTAAATGATTCAAATAGAATATAATGGCCGAGGCATTGGCAATAAAGGTCAAGGGATTAAAGACGTCATTATTTCTAGCATTTTTGGGGCTAGATTAGGTTTCTAGGGTTAGATTAGTGTTTCTAGGGCTAGAATAGGTTTCTAGAGTTAGATTAGTATTTATAGGGGTAGATTAGGTTTCTCCTTTTTATAGGGTTATATTAAGTTTCTAGGATTACATTAGTGTTTTCAAGGATAGATTTGTAACACCCCGGTTTTGATTCCGTTTGCATTAAAAATGTATATGATGTTGTTGCAACTGCAACCTTTTTCCCAAATTTTAAAATTTGGGACCCTCTTTTTTTTTATTTTATCTTGCCTGGGATTGTTTGCTTTCCTGAAATTTGTCATTCCTCTGCTATAAACTTTGATGTTTTGAAGACTGTGGAGTTTGTTTATTTTCAGAGCTTAACATTTGCTCTCTCGATGATTTCGTTTTATCACTATAGGAAGTTTATTGAAGATTGGGTCGGGGCTTTAGTTCTCTATGCCACCGTTGTTTCGGAGGTTAAACAAACTAATTTTACCACCGCCCAGCCGAAAGTTTTTGAGCACTTAACGTTTTAATTTTTCAGTGACTTGGTTTTTTTATCACTGTCGGAGGTAAATCGATGAAGGAATAGGGGCATTAGTCCTTTATGCCGCCGATGGACAATTTTTATCCTCGTCAATTCCATGGCCTTTATTGTTCAAACCTTTTTTATTTTTCAATGACTGTGTTTTTATTTTCATTATCGGAATATTTTTTTACTAGCGGTCGGAGTTTTAGTCTTCTACGACGCCGCTGTTTCAGAGGCCTTGTTGTTTGTCTCGCCGATACTGCGGAGTATTTTGTGTCTTGAGCTGTAGATACATAGTTGTTAAAGCTCCTGCTCGCCAACGGTTTTGTGATAGACGGACTCGCAGTTAGTTTGTTCTCCGTCGTTGCAGCTGTCGATTAGACTATCTCGCCGATGATTAGTGTTTTCAAGTTCCGACGCAGTATTGAATAGTGGTTCTGATTTCCGATACAGCGGCGTTTAGTGCTTTATATCGCCGACATTGCGGAGACGCTTAGTTTTAAAGTCGTTAATCCGTAGCACTTAGAGTCTTTGATCGTCGATGGTTATGTTATCACGGGGTCCGAAGTTGGTTTGTGGCCCGTCGTTTCGGCTGCCAATGGAACTGTCCAACCATAGCCTTAGAGCCTCCGATCGCCGAAGTTTTTTTTTGTCGCAGAACCTGTAGTATTTCAGCTACCCACCATTGTTGCTTTCAAGTGAACTATCATGCTGATGCATTAATGCTTCCACACGCCGATGAGAGTTTTTACTATTCGATGCTTAGTAGTTCTGCTCGCCGATAGGGTTTTCCCTCCATTATCTTTACCGAGGTTTATTATATATAGTGGTGGAACATTATTTATTATTATCCTGGTTGAAAAACATGTCCGCTCCATCCTTGTCGAATCAAACTGTACCACTGTGCCCAACTGTGAGATTTCCATTTGATTGGTTTGTTATTGTGGAGGTTTTTTATCGTCCCGTCGACTGCACAACATTTTTGCCAGGTAGGCCAACTACGGTTTATCCTTTTCTTGATTTTATTGGTATTTTTGGGAACTAGGGTCGTCCCCTGGTTAGGTTTTCTCGCAGTTGTGTGGTTAGATATTTAGGATGAATGTTTATCCTCATGGCGTGAAGCATATTAGTTAGTTTGACAATGTTGGAGGTGGGGGTTTCTTGAGCCTGCGTTTTGAGCCGTTATGGATTCTCTTTCCCGATCTGAAAGATTAGGTAGTTGGTGCAGACAAGCGTTACACTATCTACACCGACTATTTTGGGGTTGTTTATGGACGTCCGGGGGGAGTTTTCAGTTTTTCGTAGGCGCTTACCCTAGTTTCGTGGAACGGTAAGGGGGTTTTCAATATTTTGGTCAAGTTGGGGATTCCCACATTTTTAATCACAGTATAGGGTCTCACAATTTGAGGATTAACCTCATTGATAGTGTGTTTCTTGTTATTGAAGAGTTAGAGTATTTCTATTGCAGTCTGTATTATATGATGAGCTTTCTATCAGGGTTGCGGGTTTTGTTGCAGACAGTGGACTAAGAAGATTTATTTTGCCTTGTCATTTTCTTTTATGCATTAATACTCTTTATAGTTTATTTTTAAGAATGCATATGGAAGAGGTAAATAATTTGCTATAGTTTTTATTCATTCTTAAAACACTAACTAAAAACTCCATTGGTCTAAGAACATGCTTGGTTTATGACAGGGTAACTGTTGCAAAGGAGAGATGTCTAAAAGACAAAAGAAGAAGGATCTTGTTGCCGAGGGAGAACCAGATGTTGAAATCATCACCAAGGTGGAATACATTTATGAAGATACCAACGCTACCACCGGGGTAGAGCCAGATTATAAATGGGGTAAAATATACAGGATGATTGTAAATCAGAATGTACCTGATGCATGATTTGAAGAGCTGACTATATATGCAAACATTGAGAAATCGGCTCTTGTGAAAGTAGCCACGAGACCTTAGTTGTTCCCATGCTCAGAGGTGATCGGTAGGATTCTTCCAAGGGCAGATGTGACCATGATGATCCTGGAAAATACTGCCAAACAGGGCAATGATGCATACAGTCTTGCTTATGTCTTAATGGCATATCACCTGCCTCCTGCTCAAATCTACTTAGCTGAAAGTTGGTTGAAAGAGACAAATTTGGACCTGGTTGAAACAGTTAAGAGAATGATGATACCAGGGAAGAACTTTCGAACCAGGCCATCAGGAGAATATGAAATAGCCAATCTCCGGACCCCTTATAGATTTATAGCATTGATCCTGAATAGAATTTTTGGGAGAGCTCATGGAAAAAGTTTCAAATTGGGATGGATACCAATTATTTTCTAGTGGCCACTAGTCTCTCAGCATGCATATCTTCAGCTTTGGGAGGGGTGTCACAGAAGAAGTCAGAGTTCTACATGAGCTCTATCTTAGTGGACTGTATATTATGTACCCAGTCATTTCCAGCCTTGAGGTGTAATTGGGATAGGGACAGGACCCCTGTATACACTGCATACAAATTATTTTGGGCACACAAATACTATAGCCACTACAAAGAGATATGTGAACACTTCATTATGCCTTTGCACACTCTAATTTTCCTGACATCATGCAACTGCATGTCCGAAGAGGCATTCAAAGTCATTGAAGAATATGGGAGTTACTATTTGACTGAAGAGGGAATGTATATCAGAATTTATGGTGGCTCTAGGGAACCTTCTCTACTCCCTAAATATGCCACTGATTATGTGATACATAAAGAAGCAGTTAGGCAGGTATATCTTGATCGTGTAGGAAGCTTCTTGTTTGAACATAAGAAGGAAGCATATCCTGCCATACCTTTCTGGCTGGGGAGTTCTAAGTTTACAAAGGTTAAACATACCGCAGAATTCGTGTAGGACCTGGAGCACTTCCGTTTTGGTGAGATGAACTTTCACAGGAATGACTCCCAAAATAAGGTTGCAGAGCATTGCAAGGAGGCAAATGTTCATTTTGAATACACAAATTTCTAGGACAAGGATGAAGAAATCTTCAGAAATGCAAAGAATATGATTGCATTAAAGAAGAGGTTTAAATAGAAAATCACCGTTGTGGGTGAAAAGGGCAAAACCGCACAGAAGAAAGTTGAAGAAGAAGAAGCCAAAAAGAGGGAAGAAGATGCTAGAAGGCTAGCACAAGAGGCAGAGAATTGGCTAAAGAATGAAGAAGAAGAAAGAAAGAGAGCTGCAGAGGAAGCAGTAAAGAAGGAAGAGGAGGAAAGAAAGAGAAAGAAAGATGCAGAGATAAAGAAAAAACAAGAAGAAACTGAAGGTCTGAGATTGACAGGATCTAAAAAAGATCAGCAGACTACTGACCCGATAGATACACAGGGGGCACATGATCATACAGATCAAGGGCATGGACAAGATAATCCTGATCCTCAGGAGCCTGCTGCAACTTCTGGCAGCACTCAAGAACAAGTTGTGTTTTCTGGAATGAATTTGATACCTTTTATGCAGAAAGAAGGAGAAGAGGTCATTGATTTCAGCACCATATTCTATGACAAGGAGAAGAAAAGGATTGTCAAAAGAACCAAGAAAAAGGTTGAAACAGGAGGACAATTAGGTAAGATGATAATTGATGAGACTTTGGTGTATGGAACAGATGCAGATCCGAGATTGACAGCAAGAGATGGGGTGGCGTTAACCCAAGCTGTTGAAGATAATGTAGATAGGCTGATGACGGATCTTGAGCAATCAAGAAAAAACACGGCTTAGTTGAAAGAAACACTGAAGAAAGAGAGAGATGAATGCCATAAGTTGAAGAGGAAATATGAGGACATGCAGAATGAAGTAACGGTTTCAAAGACGGAACTCCAGACTCTGTAGGCAAATAAGATGACT
This sequence comes from Pseudotsuga menziesii, assembly GCA_001517045.1. Lineage (NCBI taxonomy): Eukaryota > Viridiplantae > Streptophyta > Pinopsida > Pinales > Pinaceae > Pseudotsuga > Pseudotsuga menziesii. Next base: position 825,187 of record LPNX010364128.1, on the reverse strand, counting down.
TTAGAAGTTTCTATAGAGAAAACAGAGAAAAATGCTCAGAACAGCTTGGCAGAATTACAGAAGCTGCAGCTAGAGCATCAAGTGCTGAAAATTGAGAAGATTGGCCTTTAGGTATCCTATGAAAGTCTAAGTGCAGAGAAGGTCCAGCTGCAAAACAAGGTCATTGAGTTAGAATCAGAGAAGGATGCCACTGAAGAAAGAGAGAAACAATATCAAATGCAGGTAGCAGTTTTGGAGGGACGGAATGCTTCATTGATAGCATCACTGAAACATGCCAGTGAACAGAAGACAGATGTCCAGCCTTTGAAGGAACATGTTCTACCTCAACGAAGAAGAATCCACCAACTACAAATGTGTATTGAGGAAGAAATATGTAAAATCTTATAGATAGATAACAGATTAGAAGAAATCTTGGACACCACATCTTATTTTGTGGACAGATCTCAAGATATTCTAGAGATTCTGACAGGAAGAATAGTGTGGATAGAGACAAATGAGGAAACCCCTGCGGAGCTACTAGTCAAATATCGACAGAGTTTAAAGCAGGATTATGATTTGTTGGAGTTTGTAATCAATACTACAGAAGAATTCAAGAAAACGGTGAAGAAAACGAGAGGAGCATGTATGGAATACTACAAAAGAGTGTTGGTCACATACAATAGATGCCAGGCTTCTGCAGAAAAAAAGATTGGATATGATACTAGAGCATGAGTTGTTCATAGAACATCTACATAATAGGTATCAGGAAGATGAGCAGGAGATCCAACAAGTCAAGGATCTAGATGAGCAAATTCTGAAGAATGCAGTATCTCATGCAGCAGTAAGTATCCACTTACTAGAAGACCGGTTGCGCCTGAGTTCGGCGAGAATAGAAGTAGTTAAGAATCAGGCTGTTAAGTATGAGATAAATATTCATTTCCTTGAACCCTCTGATTTTGAAGGCATAGCAGCAGAGGCCCGGGCGTGGAAGAAGTTCATTAATGACCAAGCGGGGCCCTCTTCATAAAAGTGTTCTATTAATTTTGTTTTAAACGTAATATATTGTATAATTTATGAGCACTCACTACAAGACAAGATTTTGGGATTGAAACGTTGGGGAAGCCCAAAGGTCATTTGGGGGCAGCCCAAAGGTTTTTCTTTTTTGTATAAATATAGGAGAGTTAGATGTAGAAAGGACTTTTTCCCAGATAGATTTGTGAGGGTATGTTGTAATAAGAACTATTTCCTTTTGCAATAAAGAATTACAAGTTTCCTGCTGGAGAAAGCTTGGTGGAATGTTTCAAATGCTTTGCTATGGATCAGTTGAATGCGAACTATTTCGTTTTCAGCTTGTGTCCATTAACTGTGAGATTGTTCTAACTCTTTGAACTTATGTTCATGTTATGAATGCACTCTAGTCTATTCTATGAAATTTCCACTGTGAGTAATGAAGGTTCTCATAAACAATAAGATATCGTGTTGTTCATATATCTATTAATGTTCATGTGTTCTGAAATAAGTAACAACTATCTGTGCTTTTTCTTAATGCATGTGCAGAAATACATTACTCGTTGATAACTGATAATTTTGCACCCTAGGGATAGGTTAGATAGTTAGCTTTAGTTTCTTGTTGTGTGTGATTTAGATGCGAGAGAGTTAAGACGAGAGGTAAGAACCTACGCATCACATTGTGACACTCCTTGTTATCTCTATCAATCTGCATTTTTAGATAGGCACTTGCACATCATAATTACATTCAAAAAACTAAAAATATACACGGTGGACCGAGTCGTAACTTGTAAAACCTTTTATTTTGTTACTTGACCTACGGTAGCCAGACCGTAAACCGGACGGGTTCCCCATACCAAACAGTAGCGGGCTAGTTGGGAACGTTTAATGGGGAGAATCCCTAACTGTTGTTACCTGCGATTTTCTAAGCCTCAACAGATGTATATATGGTAATTAATCGTGGTGTGGAGCTAAAGGCAAAATCCCCACCATCGATTTATCGTTTTATGTTCCGACAATTAAAATCGTTGCTGAAGATATATTTCGTGCTTGCCAGCACAATATAATTTTGTCATCATGTAAATATGCAATTTAATTAAAAACCCCAACTAGCTATGTCTATGCAACAAATAATGAGATGGGGGCATGGTTTTCCTAAGGATATGGAGGGGGAAATATTTAACCTTTGGGGCCAATTGGGAAAATCCAAATGTCAATGGGAGAACCCATCAAACAGTCAACTACCTTTCTTATCTTGTTCACCCAATCATTTAATTATGCCAGAAATTGGTTGAAGTAGTTATTGCATGGGGATGGGAAGAGTATGGGCATGAATTTCGAATTTGGGGAAAACCCATTTTGGGGGAAAATCGTTTTTACTTTTGGGGCAAGAAAACACCCAAAATGCATGCCCATTTGGCCACACACCCATGTTCTTCATTTGCTCATGCAGGGAAAGCTTGGGAGCTATTTTTTACCTCCACGATTTTGGGCCCTAGACGTTTTCCCCCATCATTAGAAATCCACGTTGGGCTCTCTCTCTCCATCGGATGGAAGTTTGTTGTGTGTGAATTTCGATTTTGGATTTGCTGTGTATTTCTTCCTCACGTGGACAGTCGTTCTTCATTTTTCTGGAGTCTAAGAACTTCATTTTTGTGATGTTCTTGTGGTTGGGTTTCTTCCCCAACGTTTTCTGTTGCTTTTTCCCAATGTTTTCTAGACTAAAAATCATTTTTTTGTTTCCCAGCGATTTAAAGGAGAGACCACATCCTCTTGGGTGTTGTTGTTGATTTCATTTTTGGCCACGTTAGGGCCAAAACGTCCCTGGGATACGATTTTTTATTAGTGGGTTGTTCTTACCCACCTTGGTAATTAATTTTGTGGCTGAACTGTTTTCCTCAACCCAAAAATGGTGTATATTGTTGTGTATGCAATTGTTCTTTGGATTGTGTAGGAGTGGAAAGGAGTATACTTGACAAACCTAGTGTTTTGCAGGAGCCTCATAGACAGAGCTAGAGAGTTGGCTCTCTTCTCTACACCCCCTGAATAGCACTGGAAGGGAAGTCATGTCCTCAGGGACTATGCAGCAGAGAAGGGAATGGTTCCTTGTATTGGGCATGTGTGGATGTCTTAGGAGTCAAGCTAGTTCTGGTGAAGGCATCCTTAGCTCTTTAGTGAGCCCACTAGCTTAGCAGACAATGCTTCCATCTCCTGATAACCTGATAAACCCAACTTGTTGTCTTGGTTATGTGTTGTTGTGTCTCCTTGGTAGTCTGATAAACCCAAAACTAGCTTTGGCTTGACTGAGTTTTGACATATCTTTGGCTATGTGTGAGCCTGCTTAGTTTTCCTTTTACTTCGGGAATCATGCCCAGCTCGTGGGTGGCAGTGATGTTGAGAGATCAATGAGCACACTAGCCTATGGTTGGGTGGAACGTTGTAGCGACATAACTGGTTGCAGGGAGCTTCATTCGAAGATAAGTATTCTTGTGTGATTACCCATGCAACTGTATTGTTATGTGAATTATGATGAACATGCTAAAATGTGTTGAATGCTTGAATGGAATGTAGTTGCTTCAACTGTATCATACATAATTATGCATCTATGCATGTTTTACTTCAATGCATTTCAATTTGTATCATTGTATGTTCATGGGGCTAGTTGCCCTAGGTAGATAGCAGAATCGGTAGCATCCTCTTCGTTGGTCAGAGGGTCGGGGACGTTACAAGAATAGGTTTCTAGGGCTAGATTAGTGTTTCTAGGGCTAGATTTGGTTTCTAGGGCTAGATTTGGTTTCCAGGGTTTTTAGGTCTATATTAGGTTTCTAGGGATAGATTAGTTTTATAGGGTTAGATTAGTGTTTCTATGGATATTTTAGGTTTCTAGGATTCTAGATTAGTTTTCTAGTGTTAGATTAATGTTTTTAGAGGCTAGTTTAGTTTTTTAGGGTTATTTTAGTGTTTATAGGGATAAACTAAGTTTTTGGGGCTATATTGGGTTTCTAAATATGGTTTTGATTGCTATATAAAGTTGTAAAGGTATAGTATCCTAGGATAAATAACCTGTTGGGGCCTGGAAATTCGCAGGCAACAACAGTAAGGGATTCTCCCCAATCAACGTTCCCAACTAGCCCGTTGACTGTTTGGTATAGGGAATCCGTCCGGTTTGCGATCCGGCTACCGTAGGTCAAAGTAACACAACAAAGGGATTTACCGGCTGCGGCCCGGTCCACTGTGTTTTTTGTATTTTTTGACTTAATGTATGATATGCAAGTGCCTAACTAACAATGCAGGGTGCTAAAGATGCAAGGAACAGTCACAATGTGGTGCGCAGGTTCTTGCCTCTCGTCTTAAGGTTCACAAGCACCCAAAACACATACAACACAAAAAATAAACTAACTACCTAAACTATCCCTAGGGAGCAGAGTTATCATTCATTGGTGAGTAATACATTTTGTACGTGCATTATGAAGAGTTACAGATAGCTGATACTTCATTCAAGACACATGAACAATGACAGATATTTCAATAACCAGATAGCCGATTATTTTATGAAAGACACTTATTACTCACAGTGGAAGACATCCCAAAAGATACTAAAGAACACTCAACAAGAACATAGGTTCAAGAAGTTAAATACTCTCACAGTAAATGAAACACAGTTGAAAACGAAATAGTTCCTCTTCAACATTATTCATTTAGTTGCATTGATACATTCCACATTTCGCTCTCTCCAGCAGGCAAAAGTTGCACTTTCTGACTGTAAAATGAAATAGTTCCTCTTACAAGCAAAAGAGTTTACAAATTTTTCAGGGAAAAAGCCCTTTCATCAGTCCTATCTTTACAGTATTTAAACTACACCCTCGATCGTTAGGGATCCCCCAACATCTGACTTTCCAGTCTCTCCAAACGTTTTAGCTTCCTCTTATGGCCATTTTGTCTTCCCAATTATTTTCTGTGAGCGTTCATCTCCTGATCAGTAACTGATAGGTCTTCCTAGTCTATACCTCTGTCATTTTCTTGTTTTGTCTTTTCTCCGCTTTGTCTTCCTTGTGATCCTGTCGGGTTCGATTTGACCAAGCTAAGCCTTCACTCCGGGTCGCTTCAACAGTCCATCGAATTCCTCCTGCAAACAATTACGGTGCATCATTCGTTGAAATGGGATTTTAAACATTAAAATTATCTGCTCGGAACGGCCAATCCACAAGGAAATAACCAAGTGCATCCGGACAGAGTCTCGATTAAGCCTTGGGCGGGAAGGTTATAAATCGGCAGTCAGAAAGCTTTGGCATCGAACGTGGAAAGACTTTCCTGGCCGCAACGACGGACAAGAGAAGGCTAAAGATACTCGACGCAGGCAGGAAACGCTTCAATCGGAATTCGGCACGATTTGGACATCGGAGGTCAAATGGATTTCCTAGCCACAACAGCGGAAGGCGAATAAAGATCAATGCGCGTCGGCAGTCGGAGCAATTTATACTTCGGACGCCAAACCGCTTTGGCAACCGCAACAACGAAAGGGAGAAGGATTGGAGCTTCCGATTCAACATAAAAAGACGCCCGATTCAAGAAAACTTAAGAGTTTTGAACAGTTAAGGATCAGCAACAGCTAAAGTCGTTCTTCCTGCGAAATGGCGGCCTTAAAGGACAAAGATTTGACTTCTCTAAATTCACACCCTCGATCCAACATGAAAACCAAACCCAAACGATATCTGAAAAAAAACCGCAATCTAATATTCAGAATCAACCAAAGTAAAGCAAGAACTCATGAGATCAAACAACTTTAAATGATAAGGAGGGGCCTAAAATTTAAGAAATTTGGGGAGAAAAGTTGCAGCTGCAACAAATGGCGATTACCTGGTGAACCTAGATCTCTGGGCGATTAATCTTTGAGTGACAGACTGTTTAACAGCAAAAGCATCATATTGAATTCTTCCAGCAATATGGATTTCTCAAATGACCGAAGTGTGTACCCTTAATCATTGATGATAGTCCAATTAGGGAGAGTGGAAACCAGAATCGTTAAGTCCAGATAACTATGCTGAGGCCAGAGGATGAGTTTCATTATTACCTTTGTCTTCAAGTGGCTAATAGCTTTGGACACCACAGGATTGTAGCATATGGTAAACAGAAATATTCATTTGTTCCTCATTCCCATGCCATTTTGGTACTTTTGTACTTTTGGACTTTTGTCCCTTTCTTATGAGTCCTCCTGAATGCCCTGTCTTACTGAATTTTATTTCAGGATCCTCTATCCCATAGTGTCCTTTTGTGTGAGTGGTATACTTTAAGTTTCATCTCACGGACAGAGAGGATCTTTAGGCAACTTAGTACTCATGATTCAACACCTGCTTTGATTTATGATGCTTTCCTAGGAGTTTTTTTACTCTTTATTTGCCTATTGGCATTCGTTTCTTGGCATGAGATCATTTATATTCAATATATTGTTCCCCTTGCTCCTTTCCATGGGTCTTCGGCTGTCACTCCTTAGGACACTTTAAGTGTGACGTGGATGGAGCCCCAACATAGTGTTCCAGACTCTCTGAATCCGGTTTATTACACAGGGATTAAGCAGGACTTCAATGCACACAGAATTATTCGAGAAAACGACTAAGCTGGAAGAAAATCTTTAATATAAACAGCAACCCACAGTCTTATCACTAAATTGTTTATCACTCCCAAAAATTTTGATGTTCCCATGCAACCGCAGGTTCATCCCCTTTATTGAAAACAAGAAAAAATCAAACTTAAGCAAACTGAAAAACATGACTCAACAGACTACCAGACGGATTATTTATATACAAGACAGAAGCATTCAAACAAACTCAGGAAAAATAAGGCTTGAGAACCAAACCATTTACCGGTAGGTTCTCCTCCCACCCCTGCAGATCTTGCAACTTGTACGTAGAAGGACCAATCTTGGCTGCAATCTGAAAAGGGCCTACCCACAACTGCTGGAATTTGGTATGCTTTCCTTTCTCATCATGGGGGTGGTCCCATTTGAGGACTAAGTCTCCTACTTCAAAGTCTTTTCTCCCAGCTTTGTGCTTGTCAAACCATCTCTTAACTGACTCTTGTTGTAGCTTAAAGCGTTCTTTGGCTTTAGATCTGGCCTCTTCTGCTTTCAGGAGATTATATATTCTTATTTGTAAAACTTCATCATCTGACACCCTAGACTCTTGAGCTAGTATGGAAGATGGTAGCATGATATTGGGAGGAAGGATGGCTTCTTTACCATAGACCATGGTATATGGAGACACTCCTATTGCAGATTTGGGGGTGACTCTATCAGCCCACAGGGCATTTGGTAGCGCTGAGTGCCAACTCCTCTAGTTTTCTACCATAGTCTTCTTTAAAATTCTAATCAAATTTTTGTTAGAGGATTCAGCCAGGCCATTTCCTTGCAGATAGTAATTAGCAGAATAATGCAATTTTATCCCTTTATCATGAGCAAAAGTAGTCAATTTGATTGATGAAAAGTATTTGGCATTATCAAAAACTAACGAAACTGGAACTCCAAACCTGGTCATGATGTGGTCTTGTAAGAAGCTGATGACTTCGTCTTCATTTATCTTGCGCAACGGGACAGCTTCGACCCAGCGAGTGAAATAGTCAGTTGTAGTCAGAATGTATTTGTGTTGGAGAGAAGAATTCGGTTTTATTTCTCGAATTATATCTAGCCCCCATTGCTCAAATGGTTCCATGATCATCACAGGATTTAGGGGTGTTGCTACTCTAGGTTGTCTTCCACCACACCTTTGGCAAATATCACATTTCCTGACATGTGCATGTGCATCCTTAAAGAGTGTAGGCCAATAGTAACCAGCTCTGAGGATTTTGTGGGCTGTAGTGTCCCCTGAATAATGTCCCCCAGCAGGACCGTCATGCAATTCTGACATTACTTTCTTTGCATCTTCTTTTTCTAAGCATCTGAGGAGAACCCCGTCATAATTCTTTCTAAATAATACTCCTTCAACAAGTTGATAGGAGGCTGATTTAAGATGCAGCGCTCTTCTTTGCTTGGAATTCCAATGTTCTGGCAACAGCCCTGACTGCAGGTAATGCACAAGGTCTCTATACCAAGACTCAGGAGCTGTAAACAAAGGACATACATCCATTACATGTAATTCAGCCTCATCCTCCCATGCTTGCTCTTCATTGTTCCCACTTTCAGTCATCAGCTTGCACAATCCTTGTCCTTTAACTATAGAGGCTGGTTTGAATTCAAGATCATATTCTTGAAGAGATGTTAACCAGTTGCCCCTTCTTTCTCCTAACTCTTTCTGTATGAGAAGGGATCTTACAGCTGGGTAGGGGACTATTACCTTGGTTCGATTTTTTAATATATAAGGCCTGAATTGCTTCACTGCCTTAAATACTACGTAAGCTTGCTTGTCAATGGCTGGGTAGTTTAATTCAGCCCCTTGTAGACCAGTACTCATAAAGGAGATTGGGAATTCATCCCCCCCTTCTTCCTTTTGGGTGAGCACAACTGCTAGCGAATCATCAGATGCAAAAGTATATAAAATAAAGTCTTTTTCGAAATCTGGACTTTTCAAGGAAGGTGTGTGTGCAACAGCAGTTTTAATTTTGCTGAAAGCATTCTTCTCAAGTTCAGTCCACTTGAATTGTGCATTCTGCTTGACCATCTGCTGCAGCGGCTTAACAGTCTGGGCGAAATCAGGCACAAACCTTCGTACGAAATTTATGGTTCCCATGAAGGATTTCATCCCCTTTTTATTATGGGGCAAGGGGATTTGTTCAATGGCCTTGATTCTTTCTGGGTCAATGGAGATCCCTTGCTTTGAAACTATGTGGCCTAGCAACTTGCCTTACGTGACAGCGAATACACACTTTTTAGGATTGAGTGAAATGCCATACTTACGACAGCGTTCGAAAATTTGCCTTAAGTGAAATGCATGTTCTTCCTTTCTCTTCGAGAATATTGTAATATCATCAAAGTATACTACAGCGCTTCGGCCAATCAGCCCGTGGAAAGCTATGTCCATAGCCCTCTGAAATGTCACCCCAGCATTTACAAGCCCAAAGGGCATCCTTCTGTAGGCAAAGGTTCCCCACTTGGTTCTGAACGTTGTCTTTAATCTGTCCTCTTCGGCTACCAGCACTTGATTGTAGCCAGAGAAGCCATCTAATAACGAAAACAATTCAGAACCCGAAACCATTTGTAGCAGCTGCTCCATGGGTGGCATAGGATAGTTATCTTTGTCTGATGCACGGTTTAGGTTCCTGAAATCCACGCAGAGTCTGATTTCTCCAGACTTTTTCCTTACTGGTACTAGATTTGATACCCACTCAGATTGTCTGACTTTGAAGATGATTCGAGCATCCAATAATTTATTTACTTCGCTCTGAATCAACGGTTCCAATTTTGGATGCATTTTTCTTAGTGGTTGCTGATATGGCTTGATGCCTGCTTTAATGGAAACGACATGCTTGATGATGCTGGTGTCATATGTTTTCAAGTCTTCGTACGTCCATGCGAAAACATCTTTATATTGTTTAAATAGACTGATGAATTTGTCTCTTTCTGTTGGCGAACAACATTTGCCGAGATTCACGAACTTAGGAGTCGTTTCAGTCCTCAAATTTATCAGTTCGAACTGTAGCGAGAGCTGTGTGTCTTTACGTTGGGTGGTCTTCTGAATTTTTCATTTAAATCGAACATTTTTTCCAACGTTTTGACTCCTTTAGGAATGAAATTATTGTATTTCATCTCATCCTGATGCTCTTCATCGTCTATGATCGATCCTTTAAAAACCTCATCATTCGTTAAACATTCTATGATCTGCTGGTCATCATCGAACACCCGTAGGTTCGTAATCATATCAGGTACAGAGGGCCTGAAAAGCAGTTCAACAGAACATCGATTATTAGTGGGTACGAGTCTAGCGGCTGATGTGGCCAATAGATCGACAGCTGCGATTTTTATTCTTGGAATTGAAATAATGTTAAATGCATTAAAATATTTCAGCAAATCCCATACCTCATTCTGGTAAGCTTTTAAGTGGGGAGAGATACAATGTATCTGATTCCGAATTTGTTTTACAATAATTTCAGAATCCTCAAAAACGTTTAGATTACTTACCTTTAATTCAATTGCCTTCTTTAGTCCCTACACCAGTGCTTCGTACTCAGCTGTATTATTAGTACATTCAAACTCTAATATACATGACAGGAAATGTTTATTCTTCTGTGGGTCGATCAGGACACAGCCAGCCCCTGACCCTTCCAATGTCTTAGAGCCATCGAAAAATAAAGTCCAAAAATCATTAACTACTGGAAATGAATCTACTCCTACTGCTAAGTCTACTATTTTACAGTCGATCTCATCAGCCTGTGAGAATCGAAGGAGATCAGGCTGGGTATCAGATGTGTTGCTGGCTTCTTCTGCTTGGTAATTACCTGGTTCCAACTCAATAAAATAGTTTCCCAATATAGAATCCACTGGTACGTTCTTCTCCTCCAGTTGAGTAACATTGTGCTTCATGTGAGGTTCTCTTAAAATCTTGATCTGGTTCAGACTTCCTTTGTATGGAAACCACAGATGCGACCAATCTAAGGCAAAATATCCATTTAATTTGGCCGACCAATATCTGCTCAGGACGAGACCGTAAGCATCTGGTATATCAGCCACCATGATGTTAATAACTTGGCACACTTTGTCATTAGATGCCAGACGGACTAGGACATCTTCCAGCTCACCAATAACCTTCACATCCGTTCTGTCCAATTGAACCACCCTCCATGTGGACAGCTTAGGCTGCCCATTGATCTTTTTACAGACTGATATGGGCATAACATTTACTGACGCCCCTAAGTCTACCAAGCAGTTATGTACATTATGATTGAAAATTTCAAACACGAGGAGGAAAGGTGGATGTTTGCTTTTAGACTTACCTCCAACGCTGGTTTCTCCAATTTCTTCCTCTTCCTGAGGTTGGTTGCTCACGGGCAGCTTCTCATCCGATGTTTCAAGCGCTTTCAACAGTCTTTCCTTTTGTTGAGGCACTTTACACATTTCGAATAGTGGAACAGTCACTTTTATCTTCTTTAAATCTTCCACAATGTCATAATCCATCGACTGCTCAATGGGATGGGGTTTTCCAACATTTTCTTCACTGGGGTTGGTCCACGCGTCACTCTGCCTAGGATCTTGGCTGGTGACAGTGAACTCTGGAATTTTATCAACCAATGATTTGTCTTGAAATCTCTTCTTAACATTTCTTTGCAACCTCTTAATCTTTTGGAGTATAAGACTGTCTTCCCTAACCGTCCCTTGGCTCCTCGTGGCTACGTTGGTTTCCATAACGCCTTTACACCCCTGCGTCTTTTCTTCTTCGGCATCGAATAGTGAGACAGAATTCCAGAAAGCCAAGGTTTCCTCTTCCTGTTCTTGAGTAGACGTGGAAGCAGAATTTTCCTTTCTTTCCTCATTCCCTTCTTCTATCAATCTAGAATCTAACAGCTGATTCATGACCAACGTCATCGAATTTATCCACTGCGGACAATTCTTCTCAGAATGCGGCTGTTGGTGGAATGTGCAAAAATTATCCAAGCCTACCTCTGTTAAGTTCATAGATGCAGTATTGTGAGGAGGAGGTTGAGACTGGTGGTTATCCTCTCTTTTCTTATAATATGGTTTACAAAACTTTTGTGCTTCCTTTTCTTTCTCCATATCTATGATTTTATTGGAAAGCTTCTGCATCATTTTGGCCATATTTTCCAAATCTGGAGACTTTTCTTCCTTAGGCTTGGAAAATAATAAGGATTTTCTTCCTGTACCTTTCTCTCCAGACTGTTCTGGATATTCTTCAATGCTCTCTCTTTCATCTTCCACCACTTCTGCTTCTTCATAGGTTTCTGTCAGAGTAGGCTTGGCCCTACCTTTGGCAAACATGGCCAAATCAGGGCCTAAAGCTGAAGTGTAGTATTCAATAAGAACTTTGTCTGAAGGCTTATCTGTTTTTCTTTTCTTTCTTTCTTCAACGCGCACAGCCCTTTCATGAGAGCTGCATGAGTTTTCTGAGTTGCATACTTACTTCTGAACATTCTTTCAAAGGTATCCCAATCAGGGATAGAGTTAGTAGGCAATCCAAAGTACCATGACGCTGCGACTCCTTTGAGGGTATGTGGGAACAGTCTGCATACCACGTCTTCATGTTCCCCGGCCCTTAATCCTTCAATTGCCAAGTAAAATCTTTGTAGGTGATCATCTACTAGTATTTTCTCATTGGGATCAAACTTGGGCAACATCTTGTCAAAGGCTTGAGGTAGGTCATGTAAAGGAGGTGTAAGGTTTAATGGTGATCTGGCTCTCCATGCAGGAGGTGGATTAGGTGGGTTAGGTGGTGGATTAGCATTTACTCCTGCCATGAGTCTGGGTGGGGAGTGAGGAGGTGAACCAACTGGAGTATGAGCAGGAGAATTGTGAGGGGTCTCTAGGCCTTCTTGGTTCAAAGGTAGTACAACCTCTTGTAAAGTAGATTCTACAAGCTCTTGCCAGTCTCCCACTAACACTGAGTCTTCTGTTACAGGATGATCTTTCTTTTTATACTCTCTTCTGGGCAATTCAGGGATGATTGGCAATCCTCCAATATTTTTTACGTATGCCCTCGTATGTCTTCTCAGATCATTAACAACTTCGTTACCAATAGAATATAGATGTTCTCTTTCTTCTGGAATTGGATTACGGAACCCACTGCTTTCAGAACTGTTACCGGTGGAATATTCTCGGGAAAACGGGTTTCCTTGGCCAGCCATGCACTGGCAACCCTCCTTCTAGCGCCAATTTCTGTTGGGGCCTGGAAATTCACAGGCAACAACAGTAAGGGATTCTCCCCAATCAACATTCCCAACTAGCCCATTGACTGTTTGGTATAGGGAATCCGTCCGGTTTGCGGTCCGGCTACCGTAGGTCAAAGTAACACAACAAAGGGCTTTACCGGCTGCGGCCTGGTCCACCGTGTTTTTTGTATTTTTTGACTTAATGTATGATATGCAAGTGCCTAACTAACAATGCAGGGTGCTAAAGATGCAAGGAACAGTCACAATGTGATGCGCAGGTTCTTACCTCTCGTCTTAAGGTTCACAAGCACGCAAAACACATACAACACAAAAAATAAACTAACTACCTAAACTATCCCTAGGGAGCAGAGTTATCATTCATTGGTGAGTAATACATTTTGTACATGCATTATGAAGAGTTACAGATAGCTGATACTTCATTCAAGACACATGAACAATTACAGATATTTAAACAACCAGATAGCCGATTATTTTATGAACGACATTTATTACTCACAGTGGAAGACATCCCAAAAGATACTGAAGAACACTCAACAAGAACATAGGTTCAGGAAGTTAAATACTCTCACAGTAAATGAAACACAGCTGAAAATGAAATAGTTCCTCTTCAACATTATTCATTTAGTCGTATTGATACATTCCACATTTCGCTCTCTCCAACAGACAAAAGTTGCACTTTCTGACTGTAAAACGAAATAGTTCCTCTTACAAGCAAAAGAGTTTACAAATTTTTCAGGGAAAAAGCCCTTTCATCAGTCCTATCTTTACAGTATTTAAACTACACTCCCGATCGTTAGGGATCCCCCAATGTCTGACTTTCCAGTCTCTCCAAACGTTTCAGCTTCCTCTTCTGGCCGTTTTGTCTTCCCAATTATTTTCTGTGAGCGTTCATCTCCTGATCAGTAACTGATAGGTCTTCCTAGTCTATACCTCTTTCATTTTCTTGTTATGTCTTTTCTTCGCTTTGTCTTCCTTGTGACCCTGCCAGGTTCTATTTGACCAAGCTAAGCCTTCACTCCGGGTCGCTTCAACAGTCCATCGAATTCCTCCTGCAAACAATTACGGTGCATCATTAGTTGAAATGGGATTTTAAACATTAAAATTATCTGCTCAGAACGGCCAATCCACAACGAAATAACCAGGTGCATCCGGACAGAGTCTCGATTAAGCCTTGGGTGGGAAGGTTATAAATCGGCAGTCGAAAAGCTTTGGCATTGGACGTGGAAAGCCTTTCCTGGCCGCAACGGCAGACAAGAGAAGCCTAAAGATACTCGACACAGGCGGGAAACGCTTCAATCGGAAGTCAGCACGATTTGGACATCGGAGGTCAAATGGATTTCCTAGCCGCAACAGCGGAAGGCGAATAAAGATCAATGCGCGTCGGCAATCGGAGCAATTTATACTTCGGACGCCAAACCGCTTTGGCAGCCGCAACAGCGGAAGGGAGAAGGATTGGAGCTTCCGATTCAACATAAAAAGATGCTCGATTCAAGAAAACTTAAGTGTTTTGAACAGTTAAGGATCAGCAACAGCTAAAGTCGTTCTTCCTGCGAAATGGCGGCCTTAAAGGACAAAGATTTGACTTCTCTAAATTCACACCCTCGATCCAACACAAAAACCAAACCCAAATGATCTCTGAAAACAAACCGCAATCTAATATTCAGAATCAACCAAAGTAAAGCAAGACCTCACGAGATCAAACAACTTTAAATGACAAGGAGGGGCCCAAAATTTAAGAAATTTGGGGAGAAAAGTTGCAGCTGCAACATAACCCTAGACTCAAATATATAATTTGACTTCCCCTCTTTCCCATATTAAAGAATCCATTTCACTCACACACTTTTCCCCCAACATATATTCACCATTCCCATCATATGATTTGTTGGGTGGTTTTCAAATCTCCTCTCTATTAATCGAACTAGGGGGGGAATTAGTGTCCATACATGTCAAGTTTCTCAATGCTCCTTTAGATTACAATATCCTCCTAGGAAATAACTAGTTCTATGCAATGAAAGTGGTGGCATCATTTGTATTTTGCGTGGTCCAATTCCCATTCCAAGGGAAGACACTGTTGATTAGTTAGATTTTTGTTCTCCAAATACGAATGCTAATTCTGTGAACAATGTCCCACTCCTAGCCTATTTGGCTCTGCAGTATCACAACATAGGAGTAGACCTTCTTAAAGATTCCTCTCTTATGGGAGTCTTTTCATTGATAATCCCCCTCCTCCTTCTCAGGTCGTGTCTGTGAATATGATCTCCTCAATGAGACATGACACCTCGGCCAAAGGGAAATAAATTTTTGATTTGACACCTTTGAGTCCATCTGAAGAGATTTACCAGGCTATCCAATCCACCTATGATGACCCGAACTTTAATGATCAACTTATATTGGCATTAGACCCTTACCATATACCATATTGGTTAGATTCCCCCCCATATCTATATTATATTTTGCAACCTCTTCCATCCAATGAATCCATTATGGAAGTCATGTCTTTAGATGAGATCCCTTGTAAATATCATCATCGTCGATCCTCTTTCCTTCCCAATTATGAGTTGGTAGAAAATCACTTCTTTTAGGGAATTTAGAGATATTTTCACTTGGACATATGAAGAAATGTCAGGGATATATCCTTTGATTGTCGTTCATTAGATCAAGAGATACCCTGACACCAAGTTGTTCCATCAGAAACGATTTCAGTTACATCCACGAAAAGCCACGACCATTAGGGAAGAAGTTGAAAAACTTCTTAGGGATGGGTTCATTTACCTTGTGCCGCTGACGGAATGGGTTTCTAATATTGTTCCTGTGACCAAAAAATAGGGTACAATTAGGGTTCGTATATTGGATGAGTTATAAGGATAATACACTTAGCCATATACATCATAGGTCAAATTTGGAAGGAAATGTAACTTACATGGGAGAGGAACAGTCAATTTGGAGCTAGTGAGACACTTCGACTAGATTCCCTAGCTCTATGACAACAATGATGAAGATGTTATGACACCTATGCCAAAAATAAGACCTGAAGGCTAAAATTTGTAATATATGACATGTCAGGTCAAAATAGAGCATCCGATAGGGTTCTCATGTGAATTGGGGAAGCTCAATGGGTTCCTACTCAAATTGGCGGAAGATGGAAGGCCAGGAAAGGGAGGACACGTGGAAAATCTTGAGCCCACACCCAAATTCGAATTGGATTTAGTTTTTGAATGGATTGGTAACATTATAAGGCTAAGGATGTTTATAAAATACAAGAATCAACCAAGATAATAGATTTTTCTCATTTGAGAAATTGTCATTTGTGAATTGTGAGAGATAGTGGATGACTAGTTTTCTTGCCTTAGCCAATTTCGAGGGTGAAAGATTCCCATCCAAGTTGGTGTTTGGAGAGGCCACTCAGGTATTTCATGGGTATTTAATGGAGTTTTAATTGTAGGTGTAAGCTACATCGCATCTCGTGGGTTCTTCCATTGCAGCACTTCATCTCAACCATTTCCAGTTTTCATTGCATATTCATGCTCATGGAGGGATTGTGCCTTGGGTGAGCAATTGTACTTTGTGGGAGAGATTCTCCTGGTATATTTATGATTGTAATAGTTTAAATATGATCTTTTATTCACTCTCAGAAAGTTTCAAGTCAAAATACCCAAGAGTTGTATGTCAAATTGATTTTTAATGAGCAAACAATGACCATTTCCCCACACTCTCATTTGATGGCACATTTGTTGGAGTGATTTGTGCGCCTTAATGAGGATGGTTGATGCCAATGATTTTATTTATGATGTATGGATCTGTAATATCATCTCCATATTCTATGTAAGTCAAAATCAGAAGAAATACATGTGCAAATGTCCACATTTCCAAGCTTTATTGTGACTAGTTTCCATGTGATGATTTTCCCTTTCAATGGAGATTGTGTATCTGATGTATATTGTGACTTGGATAAATTTTATGTGATGTTAGTGAGATATCAAAATTATTTCAATGATATATATTCATATTACTCTGTTCTGAACCATTATATGCACCATTTATGAGCCGAAGTTGATATTTTAAGTGTCATTTCCCTTAAGCAAATATCTGAAATTGTGCATTCGTATATGCATATTTAAAACTCAGTTGCAGAAATTTTAACCACACCAAATGAAATTAAATGAATTATATTTACAGTCCCCATTCTCTGTTCTGAAATTTGGGAGGGTCGAATAGAAGTTGGAGAGTCATTTCTTCCACTACCCTAAGGGGAATTGTATCATAAATTGCTAGTAGTTTTTTCCCTTTTTGCCATCATTCCCAATTCGAGTTTCAGATGTCTATGACCTGTCATAGAAATATCAGAGATTCAATTTAATATTCCTAATACTTCCCACATAAGTCCCTACCAAATTCGCGACCCTCTTGAGCCATTCGAATCCCCCTTGGTCAAAACTAGTCAAGACAATTTTTCCAAAAAATTTCCTTTATTGGTAATTTTTAAAAAGGGACATTACAGTTAGTATCATAGCATGGTATTGGAACCTGTTCATTAAGACCACACATTGAATAAAAAGTTGCATACATGTCTTGGCTTCACAATAGAACCACAATTCCCACTTTCCTTCCTCCCCGACCAACAATTACAGAAATTACAACCATAGATATTGGAGCAAGTCTTGAGGAGTATCGAAATTTGAGAGGGCATATTCATGAGTGGTATTCTTTCCCATAATATATTTTCAATAATGGATTTAGGCACAAGAAGGAAAATGTGAATTCATTAAGGGACAAACAGAAATCCACAAGTATGGAAGAGCATGAAATGAGAAAAAAACAGCCTACTTGTGAAAAGAGCCTAGATACACCATTACAAAAAGAAATAGAGAATAATGAAATGGAGAATCAATTGCCTCAAGGTGATTGCAGAGAAGAACATAAAGAGGAAAGTGAACACCAGCACACAATCCTTACTGATGGGGGTTGTGTAAATCAAAGAGAATCTATTGATGGATCATTGAACTATGAAAGAATACCTATTGATGTGTGCTCACAACTCTATGTTGGTGACATAGAGATCAGATTTGAAAGTGTTGCTGCAAGAAAAACTTCCATTAAACATGAAAATGAAGACCTTGTAGCAGTGAAAGAAGAAACAAGATCAACTTCCTCGTCACCAGTTGAGCTTCACAAAGTTGGTCCAAGTAAGAAGGAAGAAAATGAGGAGGCTCATTTGCAAGAGCCTCATTTTGTTGAAGGGTCCTTAAAGATGAATGAAAAGAAGATACAAGAGTCCCTTAGAATACTCCATGACACTCAAGCATTAGTGCCAAATTCTTGTTGGAGATCTACTTCATTGGAGGAAACATCCTTCCTGGAAGACATGGAGAAGATTCAAAAAGCATTGTGCCACATCAAAGGTAATTTCATGTCTTTGATTTTTGATAGAAACCATTTGTTTTAGCTTAATGAATTGTTACATGATGCATACTTGAAGAATAATGAGGATAATCCTAAGCTCACAATCCAAAATGAGTAACTTCTTGAAAAGTTGCAAGATACCTATTTTTCCTCCTATGTTTCAGATTATCAAATGGTAGATTGTTTGGAGGATTCTCATGACATGGTGGATCATGAGAAATGTGGAAATTTGAATTTGCTTGATGTGTTTGAAGATGAACTTGAAGATATCCAAACACTTGATGTGGTGGAGGAGGAAATTGAATTGTCTCTTGATGAAGGTTATGCATTTTTTAATGAGCATGATTCCTCTACATTGGAACCCATCTATGACAAAGGTTTCACACTTTTGAAGGAGCTGCATGATACTACCCATATGGATCCTTCCCATTATGAAACTTCTGCACTTTTTTATCATTTGGGTGAGTTAGTCCATTCTCCTACATCCTACAATTCCATGTTTTGCAGCATTAGTCTCAATGAAGTATGGGTGAAAGGGTTCTTTTTTATGGTGCCACATGAGGAGTATGGAACTCCTGGACATACTTTTTATGATGAAATGGTCGGAGCACATTCTTATTCACTTTTGGAGCAGAATTATAGGACATGGGATCCTCATCTATGTCATTGGAGCAGATTTGATTGGTCACGTGAAGCTTTTATGCACTTGGCAAATGGTGGTCTACTTACTTGGAGGTATAAGCACTTTCATGATTTTTTGATGAGGCACCTCCTTGATGTACATTTTTATTATGTTGTTATGTAATTTGATGATATATATTATGTACTCATGATGTTTGGAAGAATGCATACAAGAAAATGGGATCCCGTAATTCTCTGTCCTAATGGTATGGGTTTGAGAGCACTCTTAATTGTTGAAGTGCAATACAAGCAATGGGACCCTAGGGTATTTCTTAGTCCCATTGATTTAATTTTTTTGGGGAAAAAAACAGTATGGGATATGGATTCCCCACTTAATAAAGTGATTTTAATCAGAGTAGTGCAGCAGAAAGCATGGTGGTTCCTCTCTCAAATATTCATGGAATCTCAAAGACTCAAAGTTGGGAAACTCAGTGGCAACTTCAAAGAATCATACTAGTTTCCTAGGTTGGGGTGGAAGATTTGGGATTTGGAATAAGGGGAACAATGAATGATGTTTAAACATTAGAATGGAATAACTATTTAATAAAGGAGATAAATAAATAAATACAAGAGAAAATTGAAGTGGCAATGGAGCATGGAGACACATGGAGACTATGGGGCCCACACAAACTAGAATTTATGTGCCACGTGGCATCCTCCTCTTGCAATTTTGAATCCATGGGAAGCCTAAATGTTATTGGATGAGTTATAAGGCTAATACAATTGGCCATATACATCATAGGTCTAATTTGGAAGGAAATGTAACTTACATGGGAGAGGAAAAGTCATTTTCGAGCTAGTGAGACACTTGGACTAGATTCCCTAGCTCTATGACAACAATGATGAAGATGTTATGAAACCTATGACACAAATCAGATCTCAAGACTGAAATATGACATATATGACATGTCAGGTCGAAATAGAGCATCCAAGAGGGTGCTCATGTGAGTTGGGGAAGCTCAATGGGTTCCTACTCAAATTGGGGGAAGATGGAAGGCTAGGAAAGGGAGGACACATGGCAAATCTTGAGCCCACACCCAAATTAGAATTGGCTTGAGTTTGTGAACAGATTGGTAACTTATAAGGTTAAGGATGTTTATAAATAATAGGAATCAACCAAGATAATGGCTTTTTCTCATTTGAGAAATTGTCATTTGTGAATTGTGAGAGCTAGTGGATGACTAGTTTTCTTGCCTTAGCCAATTTTGAGGGTGAAAGATTCCCATCCAAGTTGGTGTTTGGAGAGGCCACTTAGGTTTTTCATGGAGATTTAATGTAATTTTAATTGCATGTGTAAGATACAGGGCATCTTGTGGGTTCTTCTATTGCAGCACTTCATCTCAACCATTTCCATTTTTCATTGCATATTCATGATGATGGAGGGATTGCGCCTTGGGTCAGCTAATGTACTTTGTGGGAGAGATTTTCCTGGTCTATTTATGATTGTAATAAGTTTAATATGCTCTTTTATTCATTCTTAGAAAGTTTCAAGTCGAAATACCCAAGATTTTTATGTCAATTTGATTTTTACTGAGCAAACAATGACTATTTCCCCACACTCTCATTTGATGGCGCACCTGTTGGAGTGATTCTTGCACCTTACTAAGGATGGTTGATTCCAAAGATTTTATTTATGATGTATGGATCTGTAATATCATCTCCATATTCTCCATAAATCGAAATCAGAAGAAATACATGTGCAAATGTCCACATTTCCAAGATTTATTTTGACTAGTTTCCATGTGATGATTTTCCCTTTCAATGGAGATTGTGTATCTGATGTATATTGCGACTTGGGTCAATGTTATGTGTTGTTAGTGAGATATTGAAATGATTTCAATGATATGTATTCATATTTCTCTGTTCTGAACCATTATATGCACCATTTATGAGCCGAAGTTGAGCTTTTAAGTGTCAGTTCCCTTAAGCAAATATCACTGAAATTGTCCATTCGTATATGAATTTTTAAAACTCAGTTGATGAAATATTAACCACACAAAATGACAATAAATTAAGTATATTTACAATCCTCGTACTCTTTTCTGAAATTTGGGTGGGTCAAATAGGAGTTTGAGAGCCATTTCTTCCATTACCCTAGGGGGAATTGCATCATAAATTGCTAGTAATTTTGCCATTTTTGCCATCATGCCCGATTCGAGTGTCAGATGTATATGACCTGTCATAAAAATATCATATATTCACTTTAATAGTCCTAATACTTCCCACACCAGTCCCTACCAAATTCGAGACCCTCTTGAGCCATTTGAATCCCCCTTGGTCAAAACTAGTCAAGACAATTTTTCCAAAATTCTACCTTGATTGGGAATTTTTTAAAAGGGACATTAAAACAACATACCAATTTATATTACACCAGTATTAAACCCCCTTGTAAACCTTGTTTTACCTCTAAGGATGGTAAATAGTTTTTTCCCCTCTTTGTCTTCCCGCTGCTCTTCACGGCCTCCCTTTGGGATACTCCCAAAGGCTAAAATAGTTCAATGGGGAGAGGGGGTATTCATCTGAATAACACTTGGGATGGTCTTTATATTCGATAGAGCTAGAGGAGGTGGACCATGATGATGTCAATATCATATTATTTTCCAAAATTCTGGCAGGAGAAGCAAGAAAATGCTACAAAAACCTCCCAACCGAGTCTATCCTGAGCTATCAAGAATTTTAAGATTCTTTCAAAGATAAGTGGGAAGACAAGAAGAACCCTAAGAAATATCTCTCTCAATACCATTCCATGAGGAGGAGGGAGAGTGAATCTATCCAAGAGTTTTCTGATAGGTTTACGAAGGTATACAATGCCATCCCTACCCAGTTGAAACATCCCATTGGTTCTGCCCAACTCCAATATGATGAAGCTTTCGATAGTGAGTTCACCTTATGGGTAAGTGAAAGGAGATCAGAATCCTTGGAAGCTATGGTGAAAGATACCATAGAGGTGGAGGTAAACCTAACTGCTGCAAGAAAGAAGAAAATAGATGAGGGAGAATGGAGAAGAGATGAGGGAGAGCGGAGAAGAGATGAGGGAGAATGGAGAAGAGAGGAAGGAGAAAGTAGAGAGAGAAGAAAAGATAAAGAACCTAAACAACCCTCTACCTCTAGCTCACAAGAGACCAAAATAGACATGATGTTCAGAACCATGGAAAGGATGATGAAGAGATTCTCTATAGATGGTAGACTGCCTCCGAGGGAAAATCAAGAGCAGGAGAATAGGAATCAGAATGCTAGAAGGCCACAAGTTCTCCAGAACAGTCCTCCATTTCAAGAAAATTATGTGGATCGAGATGGTGAAAATCAAGCTGAAGATGAAATCTGCCAGGTGGACACTGACTCTCCCACCACCTTTCTCACCAAAGAAGAACACAACAATGCTTGTCTTGAAATGGGAGAGATGCCCCTAGACGAGACAGAGGACTTCCGGAGAGGATATCAACTTGATGGCTTGGATGCACAGAGACAAATAAGCCTAAGAAGTAGAGATGTCCCTATCATGAGAAATAAAGATGCAGGAAATAAGGCCTCTCCCAGCAATCCTAAAGGTGGCACGCCCTCCAAGGAGGGCTCCAAAAATGTGCCAAAGCCTAAAGGGACGGAAATAAGAGAAGATAATCCAAGAATCATTTCTCAGGGACAAACTTCTTTTTGGCTTGGAGGCTGAAATTTCCAAGACCAAGTTATCTGTCCCCCTCACTGAATTAATGAAAAACTTCAAATATAATTCCAAAATTGCCACAGTGTTGAATCCCCCAAGGGAAATCTCAGCTGTATCAAATTGCCTAAATCTTCAAGATGACAGGCCCACTATCCTATTTGGACCCCATGTAGATGAGCCTTCTAATGAATAAGTTCCCCCTTTCTATGTTAGTATGAACATCCATAGTTCCATCCTACACAACACCATGCTTAATTCAAGAGCCTCTCAGAATCTGATGCCCAGGAGAATCATGGATGAATTGGGATTGCGAGTGACCAGACCCTACAAATATCTCTTCTCTTTTGATTCTAATAAAGTCAAGTTCCTGGGCTTGCTCAAAGATTTGGTCATCTCTTTAGCCCGGATCCCTACCAAAACCCTTGTCATGGATGTGGTTGTGGCTGACATCCCCCTGAAGTTCAGAATGTTGTTGTCAATATCTTGGGAAACCAAACTCAAAGGTGCCCTCCATATGGACATGTCATATGCCAATATCCCTATCTTCAGGATACAGAGAAGGATCTTCAAAGAGAAAAAGTTGGCATACATGGTGACCAACGCTGAGAGGCCACACAATCACCCCATATATTCGTTGGCCACGAAGATGGGCTCTGCTATTTTCTTTAGAGAAGGAGGCAAAGACAGCTCCAGTTGACTGAACGCTGCCTTCATGCCTACTCAGGAGGATCTAGAATGGGTTTGGAATGTAATCTTTGACGGTGCAACGTGCAGATAAGGGGTAGGAGCTGGAGTGTGGGTGAGACCCCGAGGAGGGAGAGTTTTGAATTACTCTTACAAGCTTGCCTTCGACTGCACAAACAATGAGGCAGAGTATGAAGCTATGGTGTTAGCCATTCAGATCCTGAAGTATCTTCAGGTCAGGAGGGTAGTAATACATGAGCATTCTGAGCTAGTGATTAAACAAATGATAGGTGAGTATTAGGCCAGCCATCCCAGGATGAGAAGTTACATGAATGTTGCCCAGGACCTCATAAAATGTTTTGAAGAATGTAATTTTAATATGATCCCCATATTACAAAATTGCATAGCTAATTCCCTCGCCACTTATACAACAGTTTTCAAGGTCCCCATGCTTCCCAGTGGGATATATGAAGCTAAGGTTAAACACAGACCCTCTGTCCCAAATAACATGAAGAGCTGGCAAGTATTTGAATATGACAAGCAAATCCAGAAATTCCTCACTCTCACCGAGGAGTTTGATGGATTGACTATCGAGGAAGAAAATGAGATTCTAGAGGAGGCTACCCCCACTAAAGTACCCTTGCCAATCCAGACTGTTGCTCCCAAAGAAAGGCCTTCAGTGGAGGATGTTGCTTGTGTTGAAAATGTTGATGGCGATGAAACTGAGGAAGCCTAGGAGATAGAGTTGCAGGAGGCGGATGGATAGTAGGAATATGTGAAAAACCTATGTGGCAAGGATATCCTACAACTGAAAGGTAACTCCATCCCCAGGGTTCCAGTCCCTTTAGAAAAGCTTTTTAATCCTAATGATGTGGCTAAAGAACCTCAACTGGTCCCAAGCCGTGAAGATGTTGACGATGTAAATATTGGGACTAAACATCGCCCCAAGGTCATCAAGATATCAAGAACCCTCTCATCAGAAGCCAAGAAAAAATAAATCTCATTGATGATAGAATAGTCAGATGTGTTTGCTTGGAGCTATAATGACCTTAAGCCTTACGATACAAGCATAATCCAACATACTATATTGAATCAAGAAGGACGAGATGCCTTCCAAACAGAAGATGATAAGGATGAATCCCAAACTATTGCCGCTGATAGAAAAGGAGACCAAGAATTTATTTGAGGCCAAAATCATTGTGGCCCTCATATTCTCACGCTAGTTGGAAAATCTGGTATGTGTTAGGAAGAAGAATGGGGAAATAAGAATATGCATTGACTTTAGAAACTTGAATATAGTTTCTTTGAAGGACCATTACCCACTTCCCAAAACGGACCATATCTTTCAGAGAGTAGTGGGTTCACAGAGGATCTCCACTCTGGATGGCTTCTCAGGTTATAACCAGATCGTGGTGCACACGAAGGATCAAGAGAAGACAACCTTCACCACACCCTGGGGCACTTTCATGTATGCTAAAATTCCATTTGGGCTTATGAATGCAGGGAAAAGCTTCCAGCGAGCCATGGACATAGATTTCACTGATGAAAAGACAAAATTCTGGTCATCTATCTAGACAATATCACTATTTTTTCCAAATCTGATGAAGAACATGTCGCACACCTCTTGAGAATGTTTCGAAAATGCAGAAATTTCGACATCTCCCTGAATCCGAAAAAGATATTCTTTGCTATATAAGAAGGGAAGCTATTGGGGCTTATAATCCCCAGGAAGGCACCAGGATAGATCCGAAGAGCGTCGAGGCAATAAGCAAAATTGAGCTCCCTCGGAATAAAGTTGAGGTTCAATCCTTTCTAGGGAAGGTAAATTTATGAGAAGATTTATTGTTGCCTTTGCCTAAATAGTGAAATATATAACATACATGTTGGGAAAGGATAAAGAAATCAAGTGGACCCTCGAAGCCAAACGATCCTTTGAAGACACAAAGAAGTCCATATCTGAAGCACCTGTACTTGCAAGCCTTGATTTTTCTAAAGACTGCAAAAGAATCATGAGGGACACAAGCAACCCATTGCTTTTTACAGCAAGACCCTAAGACATGATCCCCCGAAGTATAATATCCTAGATAAGCAGGCTTATGCTCTAGTGTAGGCCTTAAAGGGTTTTCGAGTGTACATTCTGCATTCTCACATTATTGCTCACGTTCCCACCAGCGCTGTAAAGGATATTCTGACTCAATCGGATCCTGAGGAATGAAGGGGAAGTGGATAGCAATCCTACTTGAGTATGAACTAGAAATTAAGCCCACAAAATTGGTCAAAGGATAGGGAATAGCCAATCTTATGGCCCAATCCAACTGCGATGATATCAACCTGCACATGATTGCTGAATTATTAGCAGAAGAGAAAAATCCTCAAGGACAACCAGGTTCCCCAGTAGGTGATCATTTTCTGTCATCCTCGTGGTACATTGATATGATTTTGTGTTACAATATCTACAGGCCCCATAGGGTATGGACAAAACCAGGTCCATATTTCTTAAGAAGAAAGCATCTAGGTTTTTCATCTTAGAGGGAAAATTGTATTGGAAGGATCTAAGAGGGGTGTTGTTGAACTGTGTAGATGAGCGAGAGGAAAAAAGGCTCATCCAGGAATTCCATGCAGGAGAATGTGGAGGCCATAACTATTGAAAGTCTGCCATCATGAGGGCAGGGTCTTATTGGCCCACCATCTTCTCTGATACTCAAAATAAATTTGTTGCATGCCACAAATGTCAAATCTTTGAGGGGAGAAGGAAGTTATTACCATTGCCATTGAAACCGATACAGGTTGAGGCCCCTTTCCAGTAATGGGGTTTTGATTTCATTGGAGAAATAAATCTATCTTCCTCGGGACAACACAGGTGATTCCTCACTGCCACTGACTGCTTCACTAAATGGATTGAAGCCATCCCCACAAGACAAGCCACCGAGACCGTGATCATCCAATTTTTGGAGGAGCATATCCTGTCAAGATTTTTGATTCCTAGGAAGATAATCACTAACAATGCCCCTCCTTTCAAGTCTAATAAAATGGTAGAACTTTGCTTCAAATATCACATACAATTGGGACATTTCACAGGGAAATGGGCTATCAGAATCTTCAAATAAGAGCCTCATGAGAATCATCAAGAAGCTGCTGCAGGATTACAAGAAGGCTCGACACACAAAGTTGACTCATCCTTTGTGGGCTTACCAAATCAGAGTAAAGAAATCCATTAGCACCTCACCATTCCATATGGTTTATGGCTTTGAGGTGATCTTTCCTAGTTCCCTGAGTTTGTCAATGATGAAATTTCTTCAGGAAGAGGAAACTGAAACCCATCCAACCCAGAGGAGGATGTATCAGTTGATTGAACTACCGTAGCAGAGGGAGCAGTTATTTGACAGAACTCAGATATGTCGGGAGAAAATGAAAGAAATATTTGACAGAATTACAAAGCCTGATGATTTCCAGCTGGGAGATGTGGTCTTGCTATGGGATGCACCACATGAGGATAAAGGGAAGCATGGTAAGTTCGATCACCTGTGGAAGGGCCCTTATAATATTTCAGCTTTCAGAGGGAAAAATGCCTACCTACTGGAAGAGATGGAGGGCGATCTAGTATCTAGAGCTTCTGTAAATGGGAGGCTCCTCAAACATTATTTTCTATAAAGTAAGTTCAACTCTATTGTCATTGTATATATTATTTCTTTTGAACATTGCATGTGTGGACAACTCTCTGACATACTTAAAGCCCAAGGTGAAGGTTGTAAGGTCCCCAAGAGAGGTTGTCATTTGGTTCTTTCTTTTTATAAAGATTTGGAGTTACAGGCACCAGGGAGAATTTTGAAGGTTTCAGGAAAGCTTGCGACCATCCCAATGGATAAAGCACATTGTCTACGGAGTTCTTTGCTACCTCATAAGGAGGATAACATCCTTGAATTGGAGGAACTGTTAGCACTAGTGCTAAATTTTGAAGACATTTTGCAGATTTTTTAGCACCATTCTAGGCTAAACAGTTGGCAGGGGAGTAGGCCAATGAAAGGAGGAACAAGGTCTGAAAATTCCTTATCATAACACCTTGAAGGACGTAAATAAGGTTCTACAAGTTATTGTGAGGTTATTTGGTGGTGAATATGAACGACGTAAATACATAGCAGAGCAGATCGACGAGTGAGGAAGATTTCACCGAGGAAAGATGCACGGTTTGTAAAGTTGTGGAGGATTGAAAAATTCATTATATCCTTCAATTTTCAATGGCTGATATCTAAAGATGTTGAATAACTATGGTGAAAACAGATTTCACAACGACAACATGCAGAGAGGATAAAACATGTCAGGGACGCGAAATATCGTACGACCCGCACAGTTGAACGGTCGTGATTTTGAGCCGGCCAGATCTATGGTAGAGATGTACTTTGTAACCGAGACATGCACGAAAGTTAGCAAGAGGAGGTGCCGCGAAATGATTGTATACCCCGCATCTCTGGACGATGGATATCTTGTGGAGAGCTGATCAACAGACCAGGTTCATTTCATGACGGAAACATGCACGAAAGTTAGTAGTAGGAGGCGCCACGAACTGATGGTAGACCCCACATCTCTGGCTGATAGAGATCTGGCGGAGGGTCTATCAATGGTTCAAGTTCATTTCACGACGAAAACATGTGCGAAGGTTAACAATACAAGGGATTGTGAAATCGCATAAGGGACCACATCATGGGACAGTTGAGATTTCCCGTAGCAGAGATCTATGACTATGGCTTATTTCACATAATCAAAAGTGCGAGGAGGAAAAGGATCGGTATAGGTGGGAAATGGAGATGGAGCATGGAAAAATTCGATGTTGCAGATTTATCCTGGGAGAATTAAATTGTTAAGAGCGGATCTGAAAAATAACTTTCAATCAGGAGAGTTTGCATCCCAGATGTTGCATTGCCATTTTTTATCCAGCGTGTCTGTTATCCCATATTTCCTGTTTTAGGTGTAAATCATGGTGAATCCGCCACCTTAGGAGTTTGTTAGGATTTGCAAATGATGATTTTGAGATTAATTCCCAATTTTGTAACTGATTTCAGCTCTATTTCGGGGTTGGTATTAGGAGCCCATGACACTATAAATTCAACCTCAATTGAGGAAGAAAGAGTTCTAACTTTCACTCAGAAGCCTTTCGCTCTTGGTTTTCATATCTCTGTAAACTTTCTTGGAAGTGTCAATGAGAAATATTCTTCAAAGTTTATGAGATTCATCATAGTATTCTACATTCAGTTTGTGTTTCCTCTTTGCATCATTCCATTTATGTGGGTTTCTACTAATGCTTTCTAGTTGTATGTGAGGAATTCATTTCATTAAGCACTCGTTGCATCATATATAGCATTTGTAATATGTCTGCAATGATTATTGAGGAATTCATACTTGTTAAATGCTCCATTTCTTTCATTTCCCTTATTTGTTGTTTCTGCTAAAGGCGGTGCAAGAGATTCACCCACAAATAAGTGCCTCTTGCCTCATTGGGATCTCTCTCCTTACCCCCTACCACCACTTAAAGATATTGGACTGAATGTGACACCTACTTTGCCTTAGATTACAAAGGAAAATCCTCACTCATTTTCATTGTAATACCCTTGATTGATTTAGGTTGTGACTCCATTGCCCAATGATATTTCTTGACTATCTGTTTCACCATCTTTAAATCTACAAATATCTTGTCCCTCTCATAAATCTAGCCTTCTAAATGCTTGCTTAAATCCATATGTATATGTGAATGTTTTTGCGACAAAAGAGAGATCCCTCTCTAACTTTATTGGATAGAATACAGT
Source organism: Pseudotsuga menziesii (assembly GCA_001517045.1). Lineage (NCBI taxonomy): Eukaryota > Viridiplantae > Streptophyta > Pinopsida > Pinales > Pinaceae > Pseudotsuga > Pseudotsuga menziesii. The sequence goes on along the minus strand of LPNX010364128.1, from coordinate 796,150 downwards.
CTAAAGATTGGTTTGAAATGGTTACCCCTATGATTTCCTACCACAACCATAGGAAAATTACAGGGTGATAACACGTTGAGTACTTTTGGCCCTCAATCTTAAAAAATTGTATGGAATTCGTCAAAAAATGCCCACCCTCCTAGCTTTTCGAATAAAAAAAGCGCACCCACCCCGCTTTGTTACATCACATCATTGTTGTAGATCATTTTGTGAAAAGGGGCACTGATTTCATGCATTGTAAGCCTACCTCAACCCGAGAGCATGGTTACATCATAGTAGTCATAGATTATTTCACAACATGGGTTGAGGATATGCCTATATATGCTGAAGATGGAAAAATTGATGCCCTTTTTTATTTTTAACCACATAATCTCTAGGTTTGGAGTCCCACAAGCCATCGTGATCGATGACGGTTTGCATTTTCAAAACTAGATGATGTCGAAACTAAGTCCCAAACTAGGTTTTGTCTTGAAAAATCTACACACTACTACCCACAGGCCAACAGCCAGGTTGAAGCTATCAACAAAGTATTGAAAACTATGCTTCAACGAATGGTAGGATGGGCTAAGTCCAGTTGGAATTTATAGTTATTTTCCGCATTATGGGCTTATTAGACCACTGTGAAGACATCCACCAGTTTTACGCCATTTCAATTAGTGTACGCGATGGAGGCTACTCTTCCTATCGAATGTGATATTCCTTCTCTGAAACTTGTTGTGGAACTACTACCCAATACCACTATAGAAGAACAACACCTCTTGTTTCTAAGCAAACTTGATGAGACTCATAGAGGTGTAACCTTAGCTAATGAGGTGCACAAACAATGGATTAAAGCTCAGTACGACCAATCCATTCAACCTCACCTCTTGAATGAAGGTGATTTGGTCCTGATATATGACCAGAAACACAATAAATTGGGAGGTGGCAAATTGGAATCCATGTGGCGTGGGCCTTATGGTGTAAGCCACGTTTTAGAGAAAGGAGCCTATGAACTTATAGACTATGATCTGATACCTTTGTGTGAGCCTTGAAATGGGCTTTACCTTAATAGGTACTATGCTTAGGATGTCTAGCATAGATACCTTGTAAATATTGTTTATAAAGTGTGTTGTGTCTAGTTTGAATTGTTATTTTGTTATGAATGTAGGATTTGTCTTAGGTAAGCCTGCTTATATAGTGTTAAGCTTGAATAATGGACAGATGATCACCTACTATGGCTTTGCAGACGGTGCTATTTGACATACCTTGAATCTTGCATCAACGACTTGGGTACTTTATTCCCCTACCGCTGATTTGGTAATATCAGGAGGAACCGATATCACAAATATTGTAGTTGCCCCGTAAAGTGATCCTATTCAAGATGATAGAGGAAAGGAAACTAAAGTCGCAACCTATGATATCCAAGACCTCTAAAAAAACTCAGATGTCACACTAGTCAGGGATATCGGCACTCTAGACCTAGTGAAAACACAGAGCCTAGGTGGTGTCCCTATGACCAAGAAACCGTAAAACAAGGAAAATTAATAGATGACAGAGGGAAACTTGGTGGAATATTTTAGCGAAATGGTTAATTAGAGTTTAGTTTAATTACCAAGAGATTCAAAGTATCCAGGTGAAAAGCCCCAATTTTACCCTAGGGTTTTATGCAGAAAATTGGGATCTAGGAAAAAACGATGAAATTTCTTGAAATTGGACACTCAAAATGATTGTTGGATGTAGGAGTATGAAAATTAAAGCAAAACCAACAATACCCAATTTATGGTTTTGGAAATACCCACTCCTCCCAAGGAGGGCGTTTTTCCTAACTAGAAGGCCAGTGCTTAAGATGGGAAAATGGAGTTTGATTGTGATGAAAATTGAAACTTAGGGGTTTTATGTTTATTCCAAAGTGGGTTTTAATTTTTATATCTTGCCACAAACCAAAACTTGCAGATCTAATAAATGAGGGTTTTATAATTATGGAAATGATGGGAAATGTATGCATAAAACAAAAGAAGGAGAAATTACCTGCGAGACATTCCTAGATCTTGTAGATGACTTCAAAAATGATGAATAATTCCACTTTCCCATTCAAATGATCCTTTTTAGAGAAGATCTTGATGTAGTTGAGCCACAACTAGTCACCCCAGCGCCTCCTTCAACCTGCCAGATTAGTGAAAACCAAATGATAAGGCAAACGAATGAGATATGTAGAATAAAAAAATATAGGAAGTAAGAAATCATCAAGATAGAAATACTCCCTAATTCAGACACCCTAGATCTGGGACGATGGTGTGTTCCCCCACAAAAACACCCTTTCTCTCTCTCTAGCACACCTCCTTCAACCTGCAGATGAAATGGGAAAAAGAAAAAATACAACATGGATCTCGAAAAAAACCTCGGTGTAGAAGAGTAGCAATGCCAGTCATCATATCATCAAATAATTTATAAGATACACAGAAGAGTAATCCCAGAAAAAAGAAAAAAAAATCTCTTTATTCAAATTTCGGTGCCAAAGCTCATGAATTACAATGGTGGGGTCACCTCTCTTAAATGGTTTGAGAGAGACGTAAACCCTAAGTCACTTTTATATCTAACAATTGAGATTAAAAAACCATCATTGTTGGAGATCAACAATACATAGATCACAACATGGATCAAGTAACTAAGTCAAAGAGGGGGCACACTTTAGTCAGGGATGCCTATCCTAGGTGAAATTCACAATATAACATAAGATATGTCATGATACTACATAGGAGGGGGTCACTAGGGGATTAGTTAACCCTAGTCCCCTTTACAACTTCATAATACAAAATATAACAATGAAATACATCAATGGACAAGTTGAGGGGGCACCCCTTGGGGGATCTCCTCACTGGTTGAGCCAATATAAAATAATCCAGACATCTGCTTACTGAAAACTGCGGGAGGACTATCCAGGATGCTGAAACACATCATATATCAAAATTCCAAACCATTTCCTTGATCCAGGAGGCCAAATCGATTTTTTAAGTGATTTTTCTAGTTCATTTTTGCTGGTACAATCCCTAGAAAATGATAAATCCACCATAACTCTATCCAAGGTGCAAACTGGGGAAAACTGACTGCTCTGGATGATCTAAAGACACAGAAGAATGGTATATAAGTGACTACTCATATCCCATGGAACACTGCTCTGTTGTAGGAGAACCAATTATACTACCATCTAGAATAAAATTTGATCATTTGACCAATAATTAAGTGATAATAACCACTTATCAGGAGAACCGGGGCCAAACTCTCAAAGATGAAACCGTGGTATTGTTCCTAGGAATGTATGGAACAAATATAGAGCAAGTTTCATTTTGAGTCGCCACCTTGGGAACCGTTCTTGACTTGGTCGAACTAGATTGACCAGGTCAAAGTACCCAAACTAAAGGTTAGAAATTGTATCAATATGTTCTTGTAAGCCTCTAGGGTAAGAAATGCTACAATAATGTATATCAAAACCAAGCTTAAATCAATTACTCATAATCATGGCGACAAATAATAATAATAATAATAATAATAGTAAGATGTACATGTGCTTCTGAAGAACCTTGGAACTTTTCTGGAAGTATGCTTGTCCATGCCATACCTACAAAGGGTAAACAATGTGCTACTGCTGGTTGAGGATGGACAACAAGGCTGAGGAAAAGGGTAATGAATTTTGACTAACTTTGATTTTGTGATCTATCTTAATAATGACAAGTACACACAACCAAGTGACCTATGCATGATGGACTAAACAATAGGGAATGGTGGTGTCTCATAGGTGGATGAGCTGGTCTGGAAGTGTTCATTCAACCTTAAAAATCATGTCTATGACTCACATCCAAGCTAAATATCAAGATCTGTGTGGATCTTTTCTATGACCCTTGCATTGAGTACACAAGAAATTGTAGTGAAGAGATCCTAGGGGACATTTAGAATTAGTTGTCTCTTACTCCATCTCACATCAAAACCCACGGGCTTCATGAGGAATTAATCATTACATTTAAATCAGATGGCCATAAGTCTTTAGATTTAGCATTTATTTATCCACTGCTTTATTTGGGCCTTTAACACTTTCACTTTATAGAATTTTTTATTTGTGTCTAAAGACACAGTTTTGCAATCTCATTTGCAGGATTTTCATTTCAAAATATATAACATATATTTATACTGCATGTAATGATGTTAGACATATTGCTTCAAGTTTTAGCTAACAACTTTCCGGGCAACTAGGGGGAATATCCATATCCAAGACCAAACATCGAGGGCAACCAACCATAGAGGTCAAGGCTTCATGCATAAAGGTCAAAATGGGGAAAAGATATTCAATCTCACAAGTCTTAAACAATCTAATTCATAGGATAAGTTTACAATGGATTACACTGGATGGAAGAGGGCAGGTGATAAATAGAACCAACCTAGCACTAAGGCTTACAATTTGTACAAGCATGGCATGAGCAACAATCTTCACATCAACTCTCTTGATTAATCATAACACATGTTAAATCAACAATACATTTTAAGCATAGGTCACCATAATCATCACAACCTGATAAGCATAGGTAACTGACATACATCATAGAGCAAAATCAAACAAAAAAACGTGTCTACATGATCTCACCAATTATACCTGTCTCCAACTCATAGGCCCCTCTATAACTGTGTGTATCAACTATGATATGTTGCATTTCTACAAGAAATTATTTGTTTCCCAATTCATAATCTCTGTTAACTAAATGGTAGAGGAAAGAGAATATTTTTTGGAGATTTTATCCTCCCAGAGAAGGATCCTCTTCCCATTGCGAGGGATCCTATATAGTTGTTGATTCAAAAAGTCGATACCTTTTCAGCAGGAATTCCAGATAGCAGTACCTGTTTGTGTATTAGAAGAAGTAATATTTCTCGATGAGTCACCCTTAAGATATTTCATCCTAAAAATCTTGCTAACGGGGTGATTTTTGTCCATGAATAGTTGCCAAATCAATTCGCCACTCAACGCCAAATTATCTAGACCAGGGTCACAAATTTGTAATCCACCATCTGAAATAGGTCTTTTAAGAATTTTTCATCTTACCAAATGCATCTTATTTTGACTTCCTTTACTGCCATTCCAAAGAAAATCTCGCAAAAGTTTAGAAATTTGAGCCGAGATAGACTTAGGGGCAAGCTGTTGCACCTGAAAATTCCATAGTTTCCACTTTGTCTTTTAGAAAGCCTAGCCTGAGATTCCTTGGTAACTTTTTTCCATCCCTAGGAAGGGTGGCGCTTTTCCCTAATCTGGTAGAGCGTCGAGGTGCTCTGTCTAGTGGGGTAAAAGGCGTCGACTCCTCTTGGTATTTTGGTAGTAGGCGTCGACGGCGCTTCTCTTAGTTGAGCAAAAAGCGTCGGTGCTCTTCCACCTAAAACTAAGTGTGTCGATCGACCAAAAATATGAAAAAAGAAAGTTCTAGAAGCTTCCTTGTGAAAGCTTCCATGGAGGCAGTTCCTACTTTATTGGGAGAGGTGGCATTTGCCTTCCTCACCTGTTGGGATCACCTCCTATCCACTTCCTAAGTGAATCTCATGAAATTTGGCCTATAAATGTAGCCTTCATGGAATGAGTGAGGGAGGCCAATGAAAGCACCCTTATGCTATTGGATTGAGATCTGAGTTAGAGGAAAGATAGAGTGAGCTTGTATGTGAAGAGATTGTTGTAGGTGTGGAGGATTGTACATCTGTTGTAGAGGATAAATCCATCAACATCAAGGCCTAGTTGTACTTTACTCTCTCTCATTATTAATACAAAAGTGTTCCCCTTTCCCTATTTAATGTGTTTTAATGGCAATTAAATATTGTTAGACTCCTTGATCACTAACATAGGTAATTGATTGGTCATGATACTCTCACTTTGTGTTTTAGTATTTTGATCTATTTTGCAGGTATTGGACATTGCAAGGACTTTTGGAACAAGGACAAAAGGACTTAGGTCTAAGGTATAATTTTGGTTTCATGTTATTCAAATTGATTATCTAGGGGAAGGATATGTTGTTGTGCTCTTTTGTTCTACACTTGTGCTTTGTATCATAGAGGAACAACTCTTTTCTGTAAGAGGTGTAAAATTCCTGATAACAAAATTGGTGACTCCGTTGGGGATAGCTTAATCCAGTCAGATCTGGGGTAGCTCCAGTCATATCTGGTGTAGATCCAATTAGATCTACAATTGTTGGTAACTGTCTCACCTATGAAGTTCACATTCTCTTCCTTTAGTGATTTCGGTGGATAAGGTAAGTGATCTATCTTATTGTTCTGATCATTTCCTCTGTTTAGAAGTTGTGTTTACTCCTTACAATCCAAATCATCCTAATTTTTCGGTTTCTCTTGTACATCTTTATTTTTTCCATCTATTGATCCGTTGGTGCACCTAGTTGTGTTTGACAGAGCATCGATACCTTAAAGGTGCCTTATGCCTTCTGGTGATAAGTGTTGACAGTGCCTTTCTGCAGTTGACACAAAGCGTTGATGACACCCTACTATGGTGGAAAAAAAGCATCGACCCCACTACAGCACTCTGGTGCAGCTTGCCTTTGTATGCTGACGTAGGCCCTTTGGACTACCTGCCTTTTTATTTTTTTATCTTTTTTATTTCTCTGAAAGATTCCATGGTGATTTTCTTGAGTTCTCTGATTGATTGATTCTGGTGGTTTTGATGAACCGATTCTCATTCGTTGAGCTCAGTTTCGAGACATTTTGCTTCTTCATTTAGTAAAAATTCATTGTGAAAGGAATTGTGTGAAAGACAGTCTTGGCTCTGTTTGATTTTGGTGTGCTCTGATCTCTGAAAAGATTTATCTTGAAAAGGAAATCCATAGCCTCTCATTGAGTTAGTTTGTTTTAAAGTGCTTGGTGTCTTTTATGTTTCAGAAACTTCAATTAAAATACAAAAAGAAAGTAGCTAGTTTGTCTTGTTTATGCTTAGGAAAGGTTTGTTTTTTCGGTTACATGAGTGAGTTAGACATACAGGTCTTTTTGGTTTTTTGGAGACAAGTTAATTCTGGAAAACCTTAGAGGCTTTGTTTTCTTTTCTTATTTCAGAAAATTAGAACTCTTATTGATGAAATATTTGTGTTTGAAGAATTCCTTTTAGAGTTTCTTGTTAGGTCTTTCATTTGAATTGTTGAAAGTGGCATTTGAATTGGTGTGTTCTTGGAAGAAAAAAAATGGTCTTTTCCCTACCCTAGCTAGTTTTCATTGAAAAAAAAAGAAGTGCATCACATATAGAGTAAATTTGCATTTTGGAGACAACACCTAACAAACATTCACTAATCATTCAGATAAAACAAATGGTAGTTTTAGGCTAAAATTTTATAGAAATTTGAGTGATAGGGTAGAGACGTGTTTCGACGTCTTTAAACATATGAGCTATCATTTCATGCCTGCATTGCAACCCGGGGTCTGCGTGGTTTCTCCTCGTATCATCGGTATATAAATCAACCTTTCACATACCCTTGATATATATCGAAAGGTACTTCACGTACTCTATTGTATATCGGAGGGTCCCTTTCGAATGGTTGTGCATTAGACAACACTAATACGGATTTGAGCTCCCACGTACCTTGCATATATCAAGAGACCCTACTAGGATTCCTTAAACTTCTGAGAAAATCCCTTTGGCCATCTTGTTGGAGAAATACACTAAGAACAACACTCAGAGAGCTACTACGCACGTGTCGTCCAGGTAGTCGGGTATTTAAGTGAGGGACGGTTGATCCTCCTCCGCGTTTTACTGTTGGACCCCACAGTATATCACGACTTGCAGCAACTTGACAATCCTAGTGAGAGACCTGCTATCTTCAGCCCATCCTGACATTTAAGTATGATTGTAGCCTTTAGCTTGCGTAGGTCTGTTAGTGTGTGTCTTTTTCTTTTTTGACTTAGAGTATACAACTTCAGCCATCACCCTGGCTGACCAATTTGCGAGGCGATCTCACAGATTGCAGGGTTTACCACCTGACTCTCCTCCTACCGTGGAAGGACACGAAAGTGAAGCCATGGAACGACCAACTTCTATTGATTCCCGTATAGAAACTACTCCAGCTACTAAAACCAGAGAAGATTTCTCTGTTTGTAACAATCCTTTGGTCCAACTTCCTCCTGCAGCTGACACAACCTTTCATTTCCCAATGGAAGGTCAACCCGGCACATCCGACTGGACAATCAATCATCCACAGGAGGAAACTATAGAAGCATAATATGGCCCAAATGATCCTTTTTGGAGAACATCTCTAGGATAGACTATTGTTGAGGACGGAACTATCACAACTGAACCAGTGCCATCTATACTATCTCCTTTAAGGAAACTCTTAGAGAATGCTTCGTTAGATGAACAATTTCTTTGAGACTCTGTCGAGTGTTTGCATCAACGCGCAGAAGAATTTAAAAAATATCAGAAACTGAGGAGGAGAAGCATTTCTCCTCTTCATAGACTTTCAAGATCAACACTACCTGGGTATCATGCCCTGTCGCCACCTCAAATAGCTCTTCTTCCAGAATCACCGACCCAAAATTTGGTTACCCATAACATGTTTCACACCCCACCTCCTAGTCAAAATCCAGTCCAAACCCCCTCTCCCAGTCAAGATTCCCCATCTGTCTCAACTGCTCCGATAGTTTCTACAACTGGTGGAATTCCCCAGTACAAGTTACGTCATCTACCAAAGGACCCATTTATATCATGGGGCAAAATTTGCCTGTGGGACCACCAGCGGCGAACATTCCTCTTCCTAACACTACTACGGTTGTACCTCCAACCAGTTACGGAGGACCCTCGTGGGTCCAACCTGTTGTTAATCCACTTTCTTGGGGATATACTTATCCCGGAACTCATCCACCCACAGTTAATCAATCTTATCAACTAGCACCATCGGCGACAGTCTATCCCGAAACGCCTTGCCATGGGAATGTTTTTGTACCTTGGGGACAACCGAATTATTCTAATGTCCCATCTTATGGAGGAGATTTTGTAAACACTGTTTGGGGGTATGGTGGTCCATCTAGATGCCTAGCACCTAGAGGGCCCTCGAGAGGACTGTAATGTCCCATTTTGAATTTTTTTTTGAAATGACCAATTTTTCCACTTTTTCCCCAATTTGGAGCTTAACTAGTTTTGATGTCTAGACCTCCAAATTGACCCAATTGCGCCAAAATTTTATCAAAAGGTATATGACTAATATTATAACTTAAATATAATGTTCAAGGATGTTTTATGACCCCCCAATTACTTCTGAAAACTTGTTTAATGTTCTGTTCAAAGTAGGAGTCTTTACAATCAAATTGGGGCTCCATTTCCTCCTGGATAATTGTCGGAAATGGCTTCTCAAATGATCCCAAAGTCACTTGAATTTCTGAACAAAGGCAAGAGATGTGTAAGGTAAATTTTTTAAGTCGCATATGCATCATGGTTCAGTTTATATAGGTTGTTATGACTCTTTCCAAAACAACTCCCAAATCACAATTTCGACCCTTGGGGAAAATGCACCAAATCTTCTCCCAATGCAATAAAAATGAGTAAAATGGATTCCAATGCTTAAGTACTGAACATGAAACTTAAGAGTTCATCGGAGTTCTAAATCACAACTCAAGTGCCTAATTCAGTGATAACTAAGCTTAACTGATTGTGGTAGGTGAGGAATGCGCCTCTCCTGCATGCAGCCACACAAACCTAGCGCTAAATGAATGTAGAGGACTAGAGCTGAATGTAACTAACTCCTAACTGAGCTTGACTAGTCACCAACTCAACTCAACTAACCTGGGTTGGTATCGACACTCCCTACGGCTCCTAAATTGTAGGGATTGACCTAGGATGATCCTAAACTGATGCATGCAAGTGCAAATAGTGGCAGTAGGCCTCAATTAGTGTTCCCCATACTTTATTAATTTGAACATGTGCCCCAATTAGGCCAAGTGGACCCAATGGTGCTACTGACTAAAAATAGACTGGATTGATTCTTGATTTAGACATGACTCTTGATTTAGACATATGACCAAATTGGACAAGGGAGGATTAATAAACCTAACACCCCCCCCTGAATGCTAACTTGGACAATATGTGGGCCCTGGTAACTAAGACCATAGGTCACCCATTACAACAAGAAAAGTAACTGTAACTGCTTAATACAAGGAGCCGAGGAAAAACCCACTTGGGAAAAAATCCTTCCCTCTAACTAAGTAAGTAGAATCAGGATCAATCTAGTTCTTCTGTGCATAGGTATCCTGAGGCCTGGAATGTGAACCTCTCCATAATTATGTCTGCTAAAATATTCCGCTTTGGAAGAAAAATAATATGCTCAACTAAATCAGAAGTACAAACAACTACTGGATGAAGATTGGACCCATGTACAGCAACTGAAATCAACTGATAAGTGAGAAAATGTTCTTGAAGATTCAAACCATGTGAGGAGCACTCAAGAAACTGATATGTTGCATCCATGAAAAAAACCATGAGTGGTAAAAACAACCCCAAGTGTTAGGAGCAAGTGTCCAGGCGGATGCAGAAAATCTTCCTCTTTGCCAGTTTTGTGAGGAGATGAGCATGTGACCAAAGGTAGAGAAATCTTGGGACTATGGAGAGCGAATGCTTGAGCTCCATAATCTGATATAGCTTCATAAATAGCTAATGAATCACAAAATAAAATATCAGCAACCTCATAAGAGAAAACAAACACCAAATCCCCAGCAGCAATTTTGAGGAAGAATTGCGGTACTTGAATTTTCACACCGAAATTGGTGAGAGCATCTACAAGCATGACTGAAAGCTCTTGGATTTTAAAATTTGAACCAAATAATATCAGATCAGAAAGTAAATCAGATCTAAATGAGTTCATATCAAATCCAAAACTGTGAAATGAAATCAAATCCCCAGCAACAGTTTTGAAGGAGACTTGCGGTACTTGTTTCTTCACAAAATTAATGAGAACGGCTACAAGCAGTACTGAAAGCTTATGAACCTGAAATATTGAACCAAGAAATATCATATCAGATCTAAATAATATCATATTAGATCCAATAAGGTTCATATCAAATCCAAGAGTATGGTCCACCAAGACGGTAGATGCACAATTTTCTTCTTCTTCAAAATTCTAAATTTTGATGCATGCAATCCTGCAGGAATTTGCTAGAAGATCTAAATTATGGGGAGTGAATGGATCACTCTGGTAATCTGATATTTTTCCCAAAATATCCAAGGCATTACATATTTACACACCAGCAACAACATTAGAGGGAGAGAAATCAAATTCCTCTTCACTTTCGGAAGCAATCAATGGCAAATTTGGCACATAATTTAAAGGAGAATCACTAGAGGAGGACTTTGCTTCCTTTTCATCTTGAACAACTTCAGCAGAGAGAGTAGAGGCAGAGAATTTTGGATCAGAAATCTTATGGTGCTGGATGTGCTCTCCAAAGTGCTATTATGATCCTCATCAATATTTCAAAAGGTTCTGTCCAATTTTGTCCAGAGATCCTTTTGATATTCAACAAATTTAGTGAGGTAGTGCAAACTAGGAGAGAGAGCCAGAGCTATTGTTCCAAAAGTTGCATCACATTCATTCATCCAATCATTCTCACTCTCATAGGACTCTTCACCGAGTCCCATAGAGACCTTGTCTCTTCATAGATGCAATAATCTTCATCTTCCATTCTGAATAGCTTGTGAATGGGGTAATAAGAGGAACAAATGAATCCATTCGAAGTTGTACCTGCAATTAAAAAAAAAGACAAAGTAAGTTCAGACAGCCTGCACATTTTAGGTTTTCATCACACCCAGCATAGTTGATCAAGCAAGCTTGATCAACAATTCCTTAACTTGGGGTATTAAGTGGTAAACCTTCGGCTTTTGGAGCAGTGCTGGAAGGAGCAATTTTGCTCAAAAAATGATCGAATGGGATATATGAGGAGGAGAAGTGCCTTGTCCTATCGAGGCTCTGATACCATATTAAAATTGAGCAAATAGATCTATGGATCAACACACAACTCACAAAATAGATCACACAATTTTACTCAGGAATTGAAGAATGAAACAGTGCAAAAAGGTTTGCATCTATGAATGCTTTCATTAATCAAAAGTAATTGGATAATAATTACAATGAAGTACAATGGCTAAATATCCACAAGCAATTTGAATCCACGTGAGGAAATTTTAATTGATTTGACTCTACTTGATTGAATGGTTAAATGACCTTGTCTAAATCATTATCGGAGGACTGAATGGTTAACTGACCTTGTCTAAATCATTATCGGAGTTCTAAATCACAACTCAAGTGTCTAATTCAGTGTTGACTAAGCTTAACTGACTTTGGTAGGTGAGCAATGTGCCTCTCCTGCATGCAACCATGCAAACCTAGTGCTAACTGAATGTAGAGGACTCGAGCTGAATGTAACTAACTCCTAATTGAGCTTGACTAGTCGCCAACTCAACTTAACTGACTTGGTTTGGTATTGGCACTCCCAGTGGCTCCTAAATTGTAGGGATTGATCTAAGAGGATCCTAAATTGATGCATGCAAGTGCAATCAGTGGTAGTAGGCCTCAAATTAATGTTCCCCGCACTTTAGTAACTGGAACATGTGCCCCAATTAGGCCAAGTGGACCCAATAGTGGTAGTGACTAAAACTAGACTGGATGGACTCCCGATTTAGACATGACTCCTGATTTAGACATATGATCAAATTGGACAAGGGAGGATTAATAATCCTAACATGAAGAACCTGCTTTCTATATGATTCTTTGAAGTTGCCATTGAGTTTCCCAACTTTGAGTCTTTGAGATTCCATGAAGATTTGAGAGAGGAACCACCATGGTTGTTGTTGCACTACTCTGATTAAAATCACTTTATTAAGTTGGGAATCCATCTCCCATACTGCTTGTTTCCCATAAAATTTGGAATCAATGGGACAAAAAAATATCACAGGGTCCCATTGCTTGTATTGCACTCCAACAATTAAGAGTGCTTTGTAACCCATACCATTGGGAAAGAGAATTATGGGATCCCTTTTTCTTGTATGCATTCTTCCAAACATCATGAGTACATAATATAGATTATCAAAGTACATAATAACATAATAAAAATGTAGATCAAATAAGTGCCTCATCGAAAAATCATGAAAGTGCTTATACCTCCAAGTAAGTAGACCACCATTTGCCAAGTGCATATAAGCTTCAAGTGACCAATCAAATTTGCTCCAATGACATAGGTGAGGATCCCATGTCCTCTAATGCTGCTCCAAAAGGATGTGATATGCATCAAAATATTCAGCCATGTATTATTTCATCCAAGAAGTGAATGAAAAATCTCCACTAAAATTTGAACCAAATAATGAGTAAATTAAACAAGGGGAGTTCAAATGACTAAAATAAGTCTCACACATACATCCATGAATGAGAGAATCATAAAGATATAATAGAGTATGTGGTTGAAAACAAAAAATTTCTCCAATCATAAATCTATTCACCCCAGTGTTGGATGAAATTCCTCCAACAACACATGAACCAAGTGTTGAGCAAGAAAAAACATGAGTATTCAAGTGACTCAAATGCATATCATAGGTGCATCCATGTAGATGTGCATCATCATAAAAGTAACAAAGGATGCTGCTGCAAATGTGAATAAGAATGTGCTCCAACCATGTCATCGTAAAAAATAAGTCTTGGAGTTCCATACTCCTCATGTGGCACCATAAAAAAGAACCCTTTCACCCATACTTCATTGAGACTAATGCTGCAAAACATGGAATTATAGGATGTATGAGAATGAAATAACTCACCCAAATGATAAAAAAGTGTAGAAGTTTCATCATGGGAAGCATCCATATGGGTAGTATCATGCAGCTCCTTCAAAAGTGTGAAACCTTTGTCATAGAATGGTTCCAATGTAGAGGAATCATGGTCTTCTTTAAAAATTGCATAACCTTCACCAAGAGACAATTCAAGTTCCTCTTCCACCACATAAAGTGTTTGGATCTCTTCAAGTTCATATTCAAACACATCAAGCAATTCAAATTTCTACATTTCTCATGATCCACCATGTCATGAGAATCCTCCAAACAATCTACCATTTCACAATCTGAAACGTAGGAGGAAAAACAAGTATCTTGCAACTTTTCAAGAAGTTGCTCATTTTGAATTGTGAGATTATTAATAACTTCATTATTCTTCAAGTAGGATTCATGTAACCATTCAGTAAGCTCAATGACATTTTTTCTATCAAAAAGCAAAGACATGAAATTACCTTTGATGTTGCACATTGCTCTTTGAATCTTCTCTGGGTCTTCAAGGAAGGATGGCTCCTCCAAGGAAGTAGCTCTCCAACAAGAATTTGATACCAATGCTTGAGTGTCATGGACTATGCTAAGGGACTCTTGGATCTTCTTTTCATTCATATTTAAGGACCCTTCAAGAAAATGAGGCTCTTGCAAATAAACCTCCTCATCTTCTTCCTTCTTGCTTGGACCAACTTCATGAAGCTCAAGTGGTGATGGGGAAATTGGTCTCGTTTCTTCTTCAACTGCTACAAGGTTTTAATTTTCATGTTTAATGGAAGTTTGGCTTGCAAAAACACTTTAAAAAGCGATCTCTATGTCACCAACATAGAGGTGTGAGAACCCATCAGTAGGTACTCCTTCATAGTTCAAGCATCCATCATTAGATTCTCCTTGTTTCATTTCCAAGGTAGAATGTGTCTCAAAATTATCTTCAGTATTTTCAATAGAAACTTATTCAAACTCATGTGATGTCTCTTCATATTTTTCAAAGTCACTTGGGAATTAATTTCGATCATATTCATGTACTACTTCTTCTACTTCACCTATTTCAGAACTAGGTATTCATGGGTCTCCTCCTTTTGCTCCTTCAAGCAAGTTGATGCATGTTTCCCCTTGGTTTTCTTAAAATCAATATATTTATTCCAACTTTGGATAGCCAAAAATTTGAATCCTTTCATAATATTCTTGGTCATGTCTTCAATTATAGGTTCAATGATTTTTATATGCTCCTCACCATCATATGAGGTTCCCTTTTCATCCCTAGTCATAGTTTCCTCTTCAACAAAAGAAATTTTGGGTTTAAATATATAATGGTGGTCCCTAAATTCTTGTCCTCATAAATATCAAACCACATCAGGTGCCAATATCCTGCTCTGATACCACTGTAATGTTCTTTTTTGAATTTTTTTTGAAATGACCAATTTTTCCATTTTTTTCCCCAATTTGGAGCTTAACTAGTTTTGATGTCTAGACCTTCAAATTGACCCAATTGCTCCTTTCTCAGAAGGTATATGACTGATATTAGAAATTAAATATAATTTTCAAGTATGTTTTATGACACCCAAATTACTTCTGAAAACTTGTTTAATGTTCTGTTCAAAGTAGGAGTCTTTACTAGCAAATTGGGGCTCCAATTCCCCTTGGATAATTGTCGAAAATGGCTTCTCAAATGATCCCAAAGTCACTTGAATTTCTAAACAGAGGCAGGGGATGTGTAAGGGACATTTTTAAATTCTCATATGTATCATGGTTCAGTTTATACAGGTTGTTATGACTCTTTCCAAAACAGCTCCCAAATCACAATTTCGACCCTTGGGGAAAATGTACCAAATCTTCTCCCAATGCAGTAAAAATGAGTAAAATGGCTTCCAATGCTTAAGTAATGAACACGGAACTTTTAATACACATTAATGAAATTCCATCCATCATACATTTATCAGATAAACATTCCTCCATTCGAAATAATCAGCATTACCATGGTATATATCAACATAGAGTGAAAATGGTCTTTGTTTGCCCATTAAAAATCAATTTGACATACAAATCTTGGGTATTTCAAGTTGAAAATATATAAGAATGAATAAAATAGAATATTCAACTGATTACAATCAGAAATTTACAATTAAAGGCTCTCCCAATTTGAAATCATCGGCATTACAATGGTTCACAACAAGATAGTGGGGAAATGACACTATTTCTTAATTGTTCAACATTTTTACATGAATTCTTTTGTGTATTTCGACTTCAGAGTCTTATAAATGTGAAATAAAGAGAAAATACATCAGAATAAAATATAATGGGCATTATAATCTTCCCCAAAGAGATCAATAGCTCACCCAAAGCGCAATCTCTCAATTGGCATGAATACGGTGTGAAAACTAGAAATAGTTGAGAGAGAGTGCTGCAATAGAAGAATCCACATGATTTCCTGTAGCTTACACCTGAAAATAAGACTCCATTAAAGTTTCATGAAAGACTTGAGTTTCCTCTCCAAACGCCAACTTGGATGGGAATATTTCACCCTCGAAATTGGCTAAGGCAAGAAAACTAGTCATCCACTAGCTCTCACAATTCACAAATGACAATTTCTCAAATGATCAAAAGCCATTATCTTGGTTGATTCCTATATTTTATAAACATCCTTATCCTTCTAAGGTTCCCAATCCATCCACAAAATCAATCCAAGTCGAATTAGGGTGTGTTCTCATGAATTGACATGTGTCCCCTCTTTCCTAGCCTTCCACCTTCCCCAAAATTGAGTAGGAGCCCATTGAGCTTCCCAAACTCACATGAGAGCTCTCTTGGATGGTATTTTTCGACCTGGAATGTTAGATATGTCAAATTTCATCCTTCAGATCTAATTTCTTTCATAGGTTTCAAAGCATCTTCATCATTGTTGTCATATAGCTAGGGAATCTAGTCCAAGTGTCTCACTAGCTGCAAAATGACTCTTCCTTTCCCATGTAAGTTACATTTCATCCAAAATTTGACCTATGATGCATATGTCTAAGTGTATTATCCATATAACTCATCCAAGAACCTTTATTCTTCCCATGGACTCGAAATTGCAAGAGGAGGATGCCATGTGGCACCAATTTTCTAGCTTGTTTGGGCCCCATAGTCTCCATGTGTCTCCATGCTCCATTGCCACTTCAATTTTATCTTGTATTTATTTAATAAGATACATTATTAAATATTTATCCCATTCTAATGCCTTAACATCATTTATTGTCCCCCTTATTCCAAATCCCAAAGCTTCCACTCCCAACCTAGGAAACTAGTAATTTTCCTCCTTGGCAATTATTTGACTCGTAGCATCAATTTGACAAACTATCGTGAATATGGGAAATGTGATTATGCCATTGTGACCCAATGAAAAATTTGGGACATGACAAGGACCAGGAGGATCCAAAGGACTGGACCATTTGGAGGACCACCACCGCATACCACCATTTGGAGGACCCCCACCCGGAGGCCCACCGCCTGGAGGACCACTTCCTATAGGACCACCACCTAGAGGTCCACTACCTAGAGGAATCCCACCTGGAGGACCTAGAGGATCCAGAGGACTGGACCATCTGGAGGACCACCATCGCATACCACCATTTGGAGGACCCCCACCCAGAGGCCCACCACCTGGAGGACCACTTCCTAGAGGACCACCACCCAGAGGTCCACTACCTAGAGGACTCCCACCTAGAGGACCACCACCACCACCTCCCGGAGGAC
Source organism: Pseudotsuga menziesii (assembly GCA_001517045.1). NCBI lineage: Eukaryota > Viridiplantae > Streptophyta > Pinopsida > Pinales > Pinaceae > Pseudotsuga > Pseudotsuga menziesii. Next base: position 778,638 of record LPNX010364128.1, on the reverse strand, counting down.
CACCACTGCCACCACCACCTGGTGGACCTTCAAGTAACGAACAACCTAATCAACCAGCCTCGGGGGCATCATCCATGCTCATTTATCAATATGCCTATGGTCTTACTGGTCCACAAATGTCATACTAGTATTACTTGTATCCTCAACCCAATAACCAATTGCCATTTCTAGCTACCTTAGATCTTCGAGATCTATCCAAATTGATAAACGATCCAATTCATCAGGACCCCTCCTTGCCAGCCATTCCGGTCAAGTTACCTTTGGATATACCAAAGTTTGACGGTAAACCCGGTGAGGATCCTAAGAACCATGTGATGACTTTTCATCTATGGTGTTCATCTAATTTTCTTATGGACAGTTCAATCCGTCTACGGCTATTTCATAGAACCCTCACAGGAATTGCTGCAAAATGGTATATAGAGCTACCACAACACTCTTTCTGGGATTTCAATGCTTTAGCAATGGCATTCTTAACTCATTTTCAACTACCAATCTGGTATGAGACAGGAACAGATTTGCTAACCTCGCTTCGACAAACTACCTTGACACATATCTTTGATCACATTCATGAATGGAGATGAAGACGAAGGTTAATCAAGGCCCCTATTCCTGACCAGTTACTTACTTATTGGTTCACAAAGTCTTAATTCCCACCCATTACTAGAGATGTTTCCATGGGAGGCGTTGTTACAGAGGAGCAAGCTATTAGCCGTGCTCAGTACTTAGACTTGGTTTACTCCCAGTTAGGTACTTTGTATGACTTAATTCCCATGCTCCTCGTCCCATAAATGATGCATCAAGACACGCACCTGAACCACCTACTGATGGAATCCTTGGTTCAGTTCAAACTCAAACGGTGATGAAATCTACCAAAAAGAAAACTCAACCCGTCGCACCAGTAAGTCAACCAGCACCACCATCCAAAACCGCACCTTCTCCTGTTGCTTCCACCAAGGTAAATGTGGTCCAATCCACTGAATCTTCAGATGGAAAAAGAAAGGAAAGAATAAATCGAAAAAACCTGATAATCAACAGGAAGGTAATAAATCACCCAATTCTGATGTCGATTCAAAAGGTAAGAGAAAGGTAAAATATCCCTCCTTAATCTGTGGAGGTGATCATTTCACCAAAGAATGTCCTCGTCGTGAGGACGTTAATAATTTTTTGAAAGGTTCACCCACCCCAGCAGTTCTAAAAGACCCTTTCCCCACCCAACATCAATTGATTTATCATTAATATTTGCATGGGCCTTCTTCATTGATTGATGAAGTTAAAATGATGTCTAGTGAAACGAATAATCTGAATATAAGAGCACATAGTTATGACCCTCCTCAAGAGAAGAAACTTGATGAAGTTCATTCCGATAAACCCTCAGCTTCCACACCTCCTCCTGGTAATGGTCTTCATATTGAAAAACCTATGCCTGAGGCAATTTTTCACACACCCAAGAGTACGCTTTGTAAGTCCGTTATTAATCCTAAGGCACGAGCTACCCAATACTATAACATTGTAGAATATTTGGCCCAGGAACCATGCGCTATGTCGTCCCTAGAAGTACTCCAAACTTGTCCCACCCAACAGAAAAATTTGCTCACAGCACTTGGAGCTATGGATCCCAAGAATAGTAACATCATTGCTTTCAAACTGGATGACTTTAAAATCAGACTCTCACATCAATTGGCTTTCCAGCTAACCACCAAAATTGCCGAAAAGAGTATCTGTCATACTGTTTTGGATGAGGGAGCCTCTACTTCGGTCATGTCTCTGTCTTGTTAGAGAGCCATTGGTTATCCTGATATTAGTCGTTCGCCTACCACACTCAAGGCCTTTGATGGTTGCAGATTTCAACCCTATGGATTAGTGCCTGCCATCCAGATCGAACTAGGGGGGAAATCAGTCTTCGTCCACGTTGAAGTCATTGATGCTCCTTTGGACTACAACCTACTCCTGGGTCGTAACTAGTTTTATGCTATGCAAGTCGTAGCATCGACCATTTTTTGGATCGTCCAATTCCCATTCCAAGGAAGGATTGTTACTATTGATCAGTTAGATTTCATCACTCCTAATGACATTTGAAACGATGCAAACAACGTCCCACTTCTGACTAACCCAGAGTATCAGAATATCAGAGTAGGTCTTATTAAAGACACTTCACTCATGGGTGTATTTCCATTATCAAATCCTCCTCCTCCTTCATAGGATGCATCCATAAACATGATTTCTAGCTCTATTATAGACAAAGGTAAATGTATTGTTGAATCTGCATCACTTAGTCCTTTTGAAGAAGTCTACAATGTAATACAATCCACCAGTGATCCTACCATCAACGACCTTTTTTTGGTGGCCTCATATTCTTATCACCTGCCATATTGGCTAGACAACCCCCCCCCATGTCTACATTGTCTGTCACATACACTTCCTACAGATGAATCTATTATGGAAGTTATGTCACTGGAGGAGATGCCTTGGAAAGACCATCATCATCGATCTTCTTTCCTTCCCCCTTGCCATGTGGTAGAAGATCCCTTTGTATTATAGGTTTCATCTGATGTAGTTACAAACCCTCAGTCTCTGATCCTCACTCGTGATGTCGAGTCTCAAGTAAATCTATGCAATATTATCAAAACTATGCCCGTAAATATATTAGTGAAGCCAGGTATTTCAAAGCATATTCAAATAGGCCAAAACTCTTCGCCTTCCAAGGTTCAACCATATACGGCCTTATTTAAGGAGTTTCAAGATGTCTTTGCTTGGACATACGAAGAAATACCAGGGATTGATCCCTCCATTGTTCTTCACGAGATCAAAACCTACCCTAGTGCCAAGCCAGTTCACTAAAAATTATGCCAGGTACATCCATGAAAAGCAACAACCATTAAGGAGGAAGTTGAAAAACTTATGAGGGCTGGTTTTATTTACCCCGTGCCTTTAACTGATTGGGTTTCCAACATAGTTTATGTGAACAAAAAGCAATGTACTATCAGGGTTTGTATCGACTTTAGGGACTTGAATCAAGCTTGTCCAAAAGACATTTTCCCCACTCCCTATATCGATCAAATAATCGATAATTGTGACGGAAACGTCATCTTTTCATTTATGGATGGCTTTTCTGGCTATAATCAGATTGAGATTCTCCAGTCAAACCAACATAAGATGACCTTCATTTGCCCATGGGGGACCTTTGCCTACTGGAAATTACCTTTTTGGCCTAAAAAATGCTAGCGCTACATTTCAACGCGCCATGTCATATGCTTTTCATGATATTAAACATGTTTTGAAACCCTATCTTGATGACTTGCTTGCTCATTCTAAGCAGCGGGACCTTCATGTCGATCATCTAAGAGTTATTTTTCTTAGATGTCGTCATTTCAATATTCGTTTGGACCCCCACAAATGTGTTTTCTGTATCGAAACTTGCCGACTGCTTAGTATCATCGTGTCTAAGGATGGAATCCGTATTGATCCTTTGAATATTAAATCCATCCTAGCCCTACCCACTCCCATGAACGTTACATAACTCCAAAGTTTGCAAGGGAAGGCAAAATTTCTATGTCATTTTGTCTGCAACTATGCAGAAAGGACACATGGTTTCATGCGATTGCTTAGAAAGGATAAACCTTTTGTCAAGGATGACTTCGCGCAGCGCGTGTTTGACAATCTCAAACATGCTTTCACCCATGCACCTATGTTGCAACCTCCTGACTATACTAAAGATTATTCTTTGTATGTGGCTGCATCCCTGTCAACTATAGGCATGGTCCTAGTTCAAACAGATGAACACGATCTAGAACATGTGATCTACTATGCTAGCAAGAGTCTTCTAAACTCTGAAATTTGATATTCACATGTGGAGAAATTAGCTCTGGCCACGGTCATCGCGGCCCATAACTTCTGTCACTATATTTTGCTTCGCACTACTACTATTTATGCTGACTCTAACCCCATGTACTACATTTTAACAGTTAGGTACTTGGGGGAAAATACTCACGATAGATCGTTATTCTCCAGGAATTTGAGTTGGAGTTTGCTAAAACCACTTCCAAGAAGTCCCTTGCTTTTGCTGAGATTATATGTGACCTTCCCCGTACTATGGAGGAAATAGAGCCCATCGATTCATTATGTGATGAATCGTTGTTTCTTATTAGTACGATTGATCCATGGTATGGAGATATTATTCTTTATCTCTAGACTTTACGATTTCAGCCTGCTGCCACTCGCAATGAACGTCGTCGTATCTACCACTAAGCTAAATATTATCTCATTTGGAATGATACCTTATATCGTCGTGGCATAGATTCTATATTACGACGTTGCCCTACACATGAAGAAGCTGAAATCATCTTAAATGATTCCCACTCTGGATCTTGTGGCAGTCATCTCTCTGGGTTGGCTACCGCCAGAAAAATCTTGCACATAGGGTATTTCTAGCCTTCAATTTTCAAGGACTGTATTGAAACTGTCAAGAAATGCCCTCCTTGTCAAATGTTCACAACTAAAAAGCACACCCATCAAGCTCCACTCCATCCTGTCGTAGCAGTTGGCCCTTTTGCAAAATAGGGCATAGACTTCGTGCATTGTAGACCTACCTCATTCGGGGGGCATGGATACATCATTGTGGCTGTGGACTATTTCACTAAATGGGCTGAGGCTATGCCCACATATGCCAAAGATGGGAAAACAGTTGTGTTGTTCTTATTTAATCATATCATTGCTAGGGTCAGGATTCTTAGGGCCATTGTGACCAACCATGGGTCACACTTCCATAATAAAATGATGGCAAAACTTAGTGCAAAGTTAGGGTTTCGCCATGACAACTCTACACCTTACTACCCTCAGGACAATGGCCAGGATGAAGCAATAAATAAAGTGTTTAAAACCATGCTTCAACGGATGGTAGGGCAGGCCAAATCAAATTGGCACTTGCAACTCTTTTTTGCACTTTGGGCCTATAGGACCCCTATAAAGACTTCCACCGCTTTCACACCTTTTCAACTGGTATATGGATTAGAAGCAACTCTCTCGATAGAATGTGAGATTCCTTCTCTAAAGCTCGTTGTATAACTTTTTCCTAACACCACTATAGAAGAGGAACGATTTCTGTATCTGAATAAGCTTGATGAAACTCGCCGTGATGCTACCTTAGCAAATGAGGCACACAAATGGCAGATGAAATCCCAATATGACAGAACCGTTCAGCCCTGCTCTTTCAATGGGGGAGATATGGTCTTGACTTATGACCAGAAGCGTGATAAGATGGGGGTAGGGAAATTCGAATCTATGTGGCATCGGCCTTACATTATCAGTTGTGCCTTGGAAAAGGGTGCATATGAGTTAGTAAACTATGACGAGATACCCCTGGGTGAGCCCCGTAACGGGCTCTACCTTAAAAGATTCTATGCCTAGGTCATCTAGCATAGGCTCTTTGTAAATACTGTTTATAGATTGTTGTGTGTCTTAATTTGAAAGTGTGGTTTTTATGTGATTTAAGATGTGTTTTTCAAACCCTACTTATGCATGTCCTATGTCTAATGGACAGATGACCACTTTTACCGGGTTCACGAACGGTGCTAATCGTTACACGTTAAATCTTGCATCAACAACTTGGGTACTGTACTCTCCTACAGGTGGTCTGATGAGTTTAGGGGATATTTGCTTAGGTCCCTCCACCAACAATCTAGCAGAATGCAGTGATTGGATTGTTGACGGAAGGCCTAGCTAGTGATGTAAGGGATATTAGGGTTTACCTAGACTCCGAACTAGTTGTTCAACAGCTTAACCGGGTCTACACCGTTCTTAAACCCTCTACTCCTTCGGACATTCCGAAGGGTTAGACTCTTGGAAAGGTCTTTTGAGCAAGTCACGTATCAACATGTTCCGAGACATTTGAATGATGTCGCAGATTCCTTAGCTAATTATGTCTTAGATTGGTATATTTATCATAATTAAAAGTCCATTGTAACATAAAAACATACATGTAAATTCAGAAGTAGGCAGACATTTCACACATCACATTTTTTGCACACACAACTGTAAATAAATTTTTTCATATATATATATATATATAAAACTGAGATACAAAATGGCTTGAAACATCGAGTTTTCATGCCCCCAAGTCCAAGACTGTCATAAGTTCAAAATATACATATACGAGGCAAAATCTGAAGCCTCAAAGCTTTCACTAATAATACATATACAAAAAGTGGAAAGTCTTTATAGACTAGTCATCATCACGGTGATGCTCATGATAGCATATAATGTCCTGACCCACCCTGCGGAGTAGCCTGGAAAACTGTCATGAGGCTCCCGCAGTATGACGCTGGTAGAGCCTGGGTAGGTCATCAGTGGTAACATCAAGAATCCCTACAGTCAAGCACTGTAGGTTCTCCTCCATATCTCCAATCTCCTCATCTACCTCAGAGCGATAAGCCACCATATATCTAACCCCGTCCCGCCCATCAATAGGCGACATCCCAGCTGGACGGACAGGTCCAATGTCTACATAAACCATTTTTCACTTGTCTCAGCATTACAAAATAAAAATTAAATAAATGAAAAAATATAAAAAACATGATGGATAGTGTCTTTCTTGCCTCGCTCATCTCACTCCTCTCCCCAAGGCAATGGAAATTCTGGGTCCTCACGGAAATATTCCCCCTCATAGGCATAATCCTCGATCATGAGTAGTTGGCTTCTCACCCAGCGAAAGAAGGTTGACTCGCAGACAACTTTGGGACCCTCGCCACTTGTCCTAGGATCCTCAGGATCTAGTCTACTCATAGTCACCTGGGACATCATGTGGGGCACCATATGTAGGATGAAAGACACTACCACAGCTCCATAGCCAAACTGTTTGAGCGCTCCCTCTTTCTCTTGTTTAGCCGATCCTTCAGGCGAACTAACATGCCCTCACACCAGTTAAAAACTGTAGGCTCCATACACTCTAGGGCATACAACATATGTGCCCTAGTAGTCAGGTGAGCGGATCTAGTTCCGACATTCTTTTCGATGGTATAAACAACCGTCCTCAAAGGACGGTCCACTATCTGCTAGTATAAACTACCGTCTTTCATCTTGCGACTTTTTTTCAATTTCTAATTTCTTGATTTGATTCTCTAGTTCATGATTACGATTATTTAGACACTAGCTTCTTGCTTTTCCAGTATTCTTCCTTCGAGGTCTTCACCAGAGTGTTCCCTCTTACTACTTTGTTTTAGTGTTTTAATCTTTGTAATCAATGTTTTGTTATGATTTCGTAATCGAGAAATCTCTTCGGTATTGCTTGATAACACATTGTTGAATTTTGTTAGTTCCAACTTATATGTTTTCTTACTGTCGTCATATTGCTGCTAGAGTTTTTCTTTTTGCTGTTGACGATGACATAACTCAGTTTCCTGCTTTTCTAACTTTTCATGTAGTTGCGCCAATTTGTCTTCCTTGTCCATGACGACTTTGTTTAGATGACTAATTTCCTCTATTAAGTCGATATTGTTTCCATACGGACATTCTTCGTCTTTGTTTAGTTTTTTTAACTGGTCTTCAAGTTGTTGAATGATACCTTCTAGAGGTGATATTTTCTCGTCCTTATCTAATAATTTTTTTTGTGAGCTTTTCTCTACTATCTTCCAATGATCGAATTCGAAATTCCGAGGTAGTAATCTGTTCTTTTTGAAAATCATTACTTTATTTCTGATTGTCGAACTCGAGTTGTAGAATACTATTCCGAATACACTTTTTAGCTGGGCTGAAATTGTTCGTAACAGTGATTGCAATTGTGAATGACCTAGATCCATAAAAATTTTAATATCTTCCAAGACTTGATTTCTGTTCTTTTAATATCTTCTTTGATTATTTTTCCTTTTTGTATAAAGTAATAATTGTAAATAACACAATTATTAAATAATTATTATTAAGTAATTATTTTTCTTATTATTAACTATTATTATTATTAAAATTTTAATAATTGGTAATATAATATATTCCCTGTTATTATTATTTTTTCTTGGGAAAAAGGAATAATTTCATTTCATCTTTCGAGAACAAAATTACATTTTGTAGATACACATCATTGTGTATTCAATATAAACCATATAGGTCCAAACAAGCAGAGAGGGACGAGTGTTCAGTCCCTGCCAAAACAAAGTTCCACCAAAAACCTGTGATGTTTACATGTAAATCCAGAAACATTTCTGAGTAATATGCCTCCAACATAATCATAAAACAGTTCAAAGTATTTTTAGCTTAACAAAAAGTAAAACCAACAGTTCCAAAGATCATCTGTAATATGTCCATAGTTGCAAACTGTAAGAATAAAGAATCCCACCGAGAAAGAAGAGTCCAAAAAAGTGTCAAAGTTGTGCAACCCCTTCAATAAAGGGTCTATGATAATACTCATGAGTCGTACCATCATCCAGTTCTCAAATATTCCATTGATCCAACATCAATAGTAGACCCTCCTTCAAGGCCTTGTCCGCCTCCCTGTTATTCTCCTTGTAGACATGTCTTCATGAAAAAGTATCATAAGAGTCTAAAACAATAGTAATAGAAGATAAAATGTTGGCAAGTCGCATATTCCTACACATTTGAGTCCCCTTGATCCAGTTAACCACATTCATCGATTCACCACAAACATTAAGAGTTCTACACCCTTTCTCTCTTGCAAAGATGAGAAGAAGTTTCAAGCTGAGAAGCTCAACAAAATTGTTGTTGCCTTCCCGTAACCCCATCATTATTTCAAAAGAGTGATTCTCCCTTAAGGAAGAAAATAACTCCACCCCCACAACGATTCTCTTGTGCTGCCCCATAAAAAAAAAACCCACGAAATCGTTCTATCAATTTCTACCTCCAAAACTTCCCTCTGATTTTTTGCTCTAATATGTTGTGGGAATGCAAAAAGAATTCCTCCAACAAGATTGGCAGTGATTTATAGAGTACAACCTTTGTCTGCAAAAATGAGGTTATTATGAGCTAGCCACACCCCCCAAATAACAAGTAAAGGGAGTGTTGTAATCGATTCCAAAGAGACTGATCTTCTCCGGTTTTCCCACGCCTGCATAATGGAGGGCCCCTCCCAACCACAGGGAATGCCAAAGATATTTGTGCATTCCTTCCACACTTTTTTGATGTATGGGAGCAACAAGAAAATGTGCATCAAAGATTCCCTTGCACAGAGTACACCAACCTGGCCCCTGAAAACTCCTTTTTTTGCAGATTATCCCAGCAGGGCGCCTTGTTTTCTAGGACACACCAAATGAAGATCCTGGTTTTAGGCGGGCAATTGATCTTCCACGGGGTCTTCCACCACCAAACCTTAGCCCTATTTGTACCTATAGCACCGAGTTTAATATATCCCACCTCAGGGGTATATTTCCCACTCTGATGCGCATCCCAAATGAGGACATCATCCCTGTCCCGTAGCTTTATCTGATCCTAGTTCAAATCCCCAATATACAACTCTAGATCCCTAGTCTTCAGCTCAATAAGCCCCAAATCCCTTCCAGAGATCCACTTTTGGTCCCACCGATTAACCTGCAAAGGTGCCGCAAGTTGTGAGAGATAAAAGATACCTCTATGTCTCAGCTCCTCCACCATATCAACATGTAGTCTGTGTTGTTGAATAGATCCGACCCACGAGTCCTCCCCAACTCTAATTTTTCTCCCATTCCCGATGTGCCAGGCAAGACTAGCTTCAATAACATCCATAGATTTAACAACTGCCTTCCAAAAAACCGAACCCCCGACATGTGATTTCACCGAGCTCCAAATCCATTCCTCCACTGAACCAGGGCCAATATATTTCTGAATCATGACCTGAGTCCATAAAATTTCAGTCTTCAAAAGTCTCCATCCCCCTTTAGCCGCCAGAGACTTAGCAAATACAAATATATTTTTTAGACCCCAACCACCCAGACCTTTCGGAATAGCTATCCTCTCCCAACGAACCCATGGAATAACCTGCGATTCCTGCTTACCACTCCAAAGGAAATGAAAAACATGTTATGCGCGCCTCTTCCAAGATGCCTTTTGGAATCCAGGCCATTGACATCTAGTAAACTGGAATAACCTCTAGAACAACTTTCACCAACACCAGCCTCCCGCTCTAGATAACCATTTATGGCTCCACTGTTTTAACCGTTTTTCCATCTTGTCTAGCAACTAGACCCAATCTTGTTTCCGATAGTCATTGGGTTTCAGATAAAACCCGAGGTATTTTAGGCCTCCCTCTAGACTTCTTATACTGAAAGGGAATAAAGCCAAGAATTCCTGTCTCTCCACTTCACTTAACAAGTGGGTGGACAAAGTATATTTCCCATAGTTTATTTCCATACCAGTGGCTTTAGAAAACAACTTCGGAATATCAGAGAGGGTATTCAATTCTCTAGCTGAACTTGAACACAAGATGAGCACATCATCCACAAATAGAAAATGAGTCAGCTGCAGATCCTATGAAATCTAGATACCTCTAAAGGATCCCAGTCTTTTAGCCTCCTTGATGGATCTGCTAAGACCCTCTGCCACCAAAAAGAAAAATAAAGGAGATAGAGGGTAGCCCTATCTCAGCCCTCTCTTCGTATGAAAAAAGGAGATGCAATACCATTGATCAGAACCGAAAAAGACACAGTAGTAATGCAACTCGTTACCCATCTAATGAAAGCAATACCAAACCCCAAATGAGTTAGCAACAAATGAATATACATCCATCTTACCTTGTCATAGGCTTTGGCAATGTCGATTTTCAATATAACACCCTTGATATTTTTAATTTTCATACTGTGAAGGCCTTCCCGGGCTACCCAAATGGCTTCATGAATTTGTCTCCCCTCCAAAAAAACAAATTGTTCTTTAGTGATATGTTCAGACAAAACCTCCTTCTTTCTTTTAGCAATCACCTTGGTGACCACCTTGTAGATACAATTGCAGAGAGAAATGGGTCTGAAGTCATTCAGGGTGACATGATTATTCACCTTTGGGATTAGCGCAATAAAAGTGGAATTGAAGCTAGTTGGGATCCTCTCAGAGATTCTAGTGTCCTCCGCCACCTTAAGTAAATCTCCACCCAGAGTATCAAAGAGTTCCATAAATAATTCAATCGTCCAGCCATCAGGCCCAGGGCTCTTGTCTTTCTAAAAGCTTTGTAGTATAGCCTTTAGTTCACCTTTAGAGACTTCCTCCGTCAGAGCTTAATTATCTTCGTCTTCCAGAAACTGGGGGAAAACCTGAGCAATACTAATAAGTTTAACAATTGATGCTTGGACAGGAGCTTTGTATAGCCTCTTGAAATGTTATACCCCAGTAGTAGCCATGCCTTCAAAGGTATCTTGAGTAGTACCATGTTCATCTAATAAGCTCCAAACAGTGTTGGCTGCCTTCCTCCCTCTAGCATATGCACGAAAGAATTTAGTGTTGTCATCCCCACATTCCAATCAGATCGCCCTACTCTTCAATATCTACGTCTCTTCCCTATCCAAGAGTAGATAAATCCTTCTCCCTTCCAAACGAATCAACAAATCTTTATCCATTTGATCCATCATACCACCCCTTACCTTGTCATAGATCCTACAGAGCTCCTTTTCAATATGCTTTAGTTCACTGTCCTCCCTCCTTCGCTTGTACACCAACCAATCTTTAATAGCATCCTTCAAATTCCGAATATTCGCTGCAAACTGGAAAGTTGTAGTGCTCTTGTTCCTAGGATCATAGGGAATCCATCTATTGAATATCAAAGCTAGGAACGTCTCATCTTTAAGCCAAGTCTTATTGAATTTCATAGGACTTGGTGGTTTAACAGGACCATTCTTGAATTCCAGAAAGATAGGGTAGTGATCAGAGAGTCCACCTTTCCCCACCCATTGTCTGATAAAATGATGTATGTCCACAATCGTTTTTGTCACCAGAAAGCAATCCAATCTCTTGGCCACTCTCCCTTCCCCACACCTGTTATTTTTCCATGTGGGTTTGAGCTTAATGGGCTCAATATCCAACCCGTTCCTTTCTACCAAATTCCAAGTGAAGTATTCTATCAACAAATGGGCACGCGCATGAGGCCCCATACCTCATCCTGCCCCAAGGAGAAATTCAAATCTCCCTCGATAATCACCATTTCGCCCCTCAAAAGGGAGTTATTAAAGAGGTTATCCCAGAACAGAATCCTATTAAGATAAGGGCCATAGATATTAACAACATTAACGATGTCCACATGTTCCAGGGCTTTAAAGGTCATACCCAAAACTGATTCCACACCCCAAATATTTAGAACCATAACATTCCTGGCATTCCATTCGATTGCTAAGCCTCCTGAACGTCCTCTTACGTCTAGAGTCTCAAAATGCCAGCCACCAAACCAACGTTATAGCCTAACTTTAATCACATCTCATGCCCCCAAGGTTTCTTGAAGCTACAAAATATCAGGGCGATCTAAGTCTACCACCCTCCTGAGTGCTGATCTTTTCTTGGGACCAGCAAGACCCCGACAATTAAAAGACATAATCTTCATCTCCTACCCTTCTTCTAGGCATGCAACGCTCTAAGTGCCCTTTCAAGAGAATTTTTTTTTTTTTTGGTTTGGTCTAGTAAATCCTTTCTTGCTTTGGCCTGAGCCTTGGCAATATGGGAAATTCTGCCCCTCCCCCTGGGTGTCTCTACAGTGGCTTTCCCCCGCCCCACGATGACCCTTTGGTGCAAGAACGAAGGAAATAGCCCGAATCAATTGATTAAGGGGGACAACTAGGGGGAGTTACTTCGACCACGATCGGTTCCAACACCGAATCTAAAGGGGGTTCCTCGATACATGCAATAGAGATGGGTGAAGGGAGATTTATAGGTTGAGAAGATAGAGTCAAATTATTAAGCCCATCCACCGAGTCGAGACTTGAAACATTCAATTGATTTGTAAATAAATTTATGGACGAAGAAATAGTAAAAGAGGAGATACCTGGTAGAGGAGCCTTGAAAAGGAAAGGATCGCCCACTTTTTTGACCACCTCCGCCACTGGTAGCACCGCTAGAGGATCCTCCTCCGCCCTGCTTCCATCCACCACCTCGGTCGCCTGTTCAGGAGGTGAAGACGATGGAGACGATGTGTCAATACACCCCCCCTCTTCCCCAGACAAAGAGCTCCCACAGAGCTTCTGACACCCATTAAAAGTTTGAACTAACAGTGAGCATTCCGTCACAGGATGACCATACGCATGACAACATCTGCATCTAAAAGGGACATTTTCATAGTCCAGAACCCTGATGAAAAGAATACTATCCCCAATCCATTTGCACTGCACTAGGAAGCCCTTTCCTAATGTTGATATTAACCAGAATCTTGGCCACCCTTTTCAGCTTCGTAACCTTGAAAGTGGTATCAGCTTCTAGATAGGTCTCGAACAGGTTCCCAATGTGAACAAAATGTTCCTCAAACCAGAAAGGAAGCGGGAGCCCCGGGAGTCTGACCCAAATCGGCACGAGGTCCACCCTTTCCCTACTAGCATCAAAGAGAGGGTTCCATCGCTTCAATAGTACCAACGTTTGTTCAAAGGACCAATTATGATTCAACACCCAAAGCAAATGTCCCTCACTTTGAAAGTTGAAGGAGAACCATCCACACGCAAGTCCTTCTACTTCAGGGACCACCCCCAACTCCGCCTGTCAACATTCCTTGGCCATTTAACCACAGACCGCACTAAGACAGTTTTACCAACGAACCAACCTACCAACGTGAGTTTAGCCATCAGTTCAATCCGGTCCCAGCCAATGTCCTCCCCAACAATATAATTGATGACCGGGTTCATCTTGATCTAGTTTTTCTTCCGTTTTTGGGCCACCTTGCAACCGACTCTTCCATCCTCTTCTCCGCTGGAGCCTGTTGCTACAAAACCCTTCCCCAATGGATTAGCACAACCCTTGTGCTCCTGCACTCCATTAGCGTGGGCCACGAATCCTAATTGTTCCACCCTATCAGCTGAGCCCTCGTTGCTCGAACGTGAACCACCACTGCCCCTCCATATCCCATCAACGTTCAACCCCAACAAAACCCTGTTGTCTTCCTGATCTGTGCACAACCGCGCCCAGAATTCGATGAAGACACAAACGACCCCTTCTGACCTGCTACTCCACCATCACCCGAGAAAAATGAATCTTCCGGCAGCTGAAGCGGCAAAGGGGAAGATAGTAACAGTTCTAACGGAGAAAACCCTTCGCTATCTGTCGGAAAAGGGTGTGCAACAGAGAACCCTTCACCATCTGTCGGAAAAGGGTGTGCAGCAGAGAAACCCTTCACCTAAGGCTGCTGAATGGAAGCTACCTCTCCTGACAAGCATCCACCTGTCGCATGCCAGAAATTCCCCTTTTCCAGGTGTTCAAAAGAGTAATCCACTAGTTCATCCTCAACCATTGTTCACAGGTAGGTAGATCATTAAAAAAAATGGATAAAAATAATAACAAACAATTTTTACCTCCATCCTGATGAAAAAAATGGTTAAAACTTGACTCCCAAGGTAAATCCACCACCACATTCAACCTTCACCTGTCATTCATACTCTGGTTTGTGCAATCTCCCACGCTAACCCCTTTGTCTTCTGATAGACCGCCGCGCCATGCCTGCAAATAGTCCAACCCTATCTGCCTTGCATATTTACGAACCCTAGCTCCTCTCACTACCTTACGTCTCCACCAATTATTATTTAAAAATAATAATATAGTATATATATTTTTTGTGAATTGGGTAGAAGGTTTTTTGAAAAAATATATAACAATAATAAATTTTATTATTACCAATAGTATTATTGATATATATTTTTTATGAATGGGGTGGGAATTAGGGTTTAAACCCTTGAATTAAAAAACCACTTATTAAAACAAAACCATGGGTGTAGAAACCACTTGTGGTTTTACTCTTTTTTTTTACCTTCCTTTTTTGTGGCAATCTTCCTTCTTCTTCTCTCTTTTTTTCACTTCTTCCTTTTTATTTCTTCTTTTGTCTTTCTTTTCTTTTTTTACTTGGTCAAAGACCTCACAAGCTAGCTCTGATACCAACACTTGGAATATTCGATAAGCCATTAATAAGAAAAATATATATTGATAATTGGATAAATAAAAATATGTTTTACAAGAATTAATGTCGAGTATTTTATACCCTAAGTGGTAAGGGGGTGACTTTTCAAGTCACCTCTTAAGTAAGTAATTAATTACCCTAATTAACCTACTTAGTTTTAAATGTTAATATTTATAACATTTATATTTGTTACACACGGGTCCTCCGTGAAATCCAAGATGTCTTCTATATATATATATATAACAATTTTAAATCATTTTAATAGACAGGTTGTTATTATACTCCACAAACATTGACAAAAGCTAACCAAAAGTGAAAAAAGTGCTAGCTTAAGCCAAAACTATCACAACTATACACATATTAACAAAGACTCTAAAATCCAATAGTGAAGAAATAACCCTCACCCTAGTGGATGAAAGTGGGTTGTAAACCCAATTGATTAATTAATAAACACATTTGAAGAACCAATTGACTCCACTATAAGCCTTTAACAAGTTTATTTTTACCATGAAACCTTGATGCACCTTTAATGGTGAGGTAAACTTCCTAAGTTGAGCTTGCAACATTGTATAAAGAGATGGTTGTATGTTGACTAAAGAGACATGCCATAAAAAAAATAGATGTCCAAAGCCCAAGTACGAGTAAATCAAGAAGTAATCTTCTTAGCTTGAGGAGGAGGTTGATCATGACCATATGGGGTGGAATCCCAACCAGTGAATGTGGGATCTATGTCGTCTCGATGGCGAGGCCTACCGTCAGCTTTATGAGAACCTATTGACGTGGGTCAAGAGGAGCTAAGATGGTCCACACAAAAGCCCTAAAGTTGTTGGATACTAAGCTTGAGAAAGGATAGTTGGATACCTTCTCATGGTAAAAGGGGGCCCACAAAATGAGTAAATCCATTGATAAGTCCATATTAAGTCGACATCTTGTCACAATCAATCCTCCCCAAATCACTATCCTCGTCCTTGTATCACCTCTCTCTTAAATTTTCACCCCAAAGGGCTCTCATCACCCTTTATTTCCTCTCCCTTAAATCCTCACCCCAAGAGCATCCAACAACTTCAAAACTTTTAAGGTGGACTCCCATACCATGAATAAAGCCACCAATAAGCCTACATCAAGATACCATACCATCATAACCATCCTTAACCCTATCATTCCCTTCACCCTTGTATCACCCCTCCATTAAATCCTCACCTAAGAATATTCCCTCTACTTAAGACACCCTTTTATCAACCCCCTTCAATCCTCACCTATAGATAATACCCTTGCTTAGGACACCCTTTTATCACCCCTCCCTTAGATCGTCACCTGGAGATAATACCCTTGCTTAAAACACCCTTTTATCACCCCTTCTAGTCCTCGCCCAGGGATATTATCCTTACTTAAGATACCTTATATCCCCCTTGCTACCTTGGGATATTCCCCTTGCTTAAACACCCTTAGATCCTCACCTGGAGATAATACCCTTGCTTAAAACACCCTTTTATCACCCCTTTCGGTCCTCACCCAGGGATATTATCCTTACTTAAGATACCTTCTATCCCCCTTGCTACCTTGGGATATTCCCCTTGCTTAAACACCCTTCTATCTCCCCTTGTAACACACTTGTTTTAAGACGTGGCTTATCCTCTGCCCCTTCAATTGGGGCAACTTCCTTTTTCATTAGCTACCCCGCCCCACTTGGGATGCGAAGCTCAATGATGCCCACGGTAGAGGATGCATACATGGGTTAAAATTGACGCCTGTTTGCTCATTTTTGCCATTTTTACCCGTAATTTACAGCTTAATGTTGAGAAAACATGTCATTCATGGTGTGTGTTTAAATTTGTAAAAAGTAAAATTGACTGGTAGTTCAAAATTTAACCATCATTGGTTTATTTATAAATAAATTATATAGTATATATATCCCACTGCACAGTCTGCCCATTCCATAGGTATGGGTAATGTCGACCTGTTTCCAGCTCATATCCCACTACACAGTCCACCCACTCCATAGTACCTCGGCCTATCTTCGGCTCTGGTCTGCAACCTAGAGAGTAATTTATGTTCAACCTAAACTTCATACCCTATATTTATTACTAATTAGTATTACCAAGTTAAGTTAACAACAATATGGAAATTTGAATGCATTATGCAACAGATTACAGAATGCATTATGCTGCAGATTTGAAATTTGAATGCATTATGTTGCGTGAACTGCCACCACATATTTGCTCCAGACTCCAGTCCCAAAGTTTGAAATCTTGTAGGTTGCGGCATCCAACTTCAGTATCTCCTCCAACTTTCAAATAAGTATAGATTTTACATCTATGATATTTGTTTCTTCTGCTTTTTTCGTTAAGGGAATAACAATGTTTACTTTGCACGACAATTATCTATGGGAAGTAAATCAAAATCCACTCTTTACCCTCTTCGTTTTGCTCCACTCTAGAGTATCCAATAACTTCTATGAAGATATAACAACACAAATTATATTATAATGCAAAGTCATTGTCGAATATTTTTAGCTGGATATGGAATTTTCTTTAGAAAGGAGAAATGTCAAATTGTTTGGGCCTTTGATGGATTGCTAGGGTGGGATTGTAATAATGTGGCAAAAGTTCAAGTTATAAATAATGGAATTCACCTTCGCATCATCCTTAACTATGCAAAACCTATTGTTGAAGGAGAGTCACAGATTCACATATCATCATTCAAAAGCTATCAAAGATTCATAATGAATCTTTGATTAGAAAGATTGCCTCTAGTTGGATATTAGAAGATAAACGAATCCTTTTGTAAGACCAAGACCCCCTTATTAGTGTACCATCTATCGAGGAAACACTAATAGAAGCAATAGGGCATTTAACTCAAGGAATAATAAGGAGATGGTTCTATTCTCCTGAGAAATGCAGATGCAAAACAATACAAACACAACCTTAACTACAAAATCCTTGCATGGAAGACAAAGTTTTATGAGAAAAAGTCTACGACTCTGCTCCCTCCTGGAATTGAGTTGCGGACGATGTTAAATATGAGCAAGAAAATGGAGAGGAATGAAGGACAACTGAATTGAAGGGTTACTTAAAGATATAGGGGAAAATCTATTGGGTGGGATATTATCAATACCATCTGTAAAAATTAAAACTATTTTTTTCTCTCTAATTTCTTGACAAGGTAAAGGCCATCTTGCACTTGAAAGTCCTTAAACAACTGACCTCTCATAGATGAGGGGTCTGAGTTAGAAGAAAGCCTTGAGATTTCATCAATGGTAGGCTTAATGCCTAATAGCTTATGTCTGAGTTCCTTGCTGAACATATTCCTGGAAATGATGGTATTCATAACGTATATGGTTAGTTACTATGAACAACTTGCTTGCTATAGTTGTGATAATTGACTAAGAAACAAAGTCTATGCTCATACTAATAATAATAATAATACTAATAATCTATTTTTAAGGTCACCGCCAAGCGAGACACCAATTTGGTGTATGATGCCTCTTGTTTGTGGGACAAGGGACCCCTTTGCACAGTGATTTAACTGCTAAAGTCTACAGAGATGTACATACACTACCCCTCTGGAGTTGAAAGTATAACCTCCTAAGAAGAAACACATACACAAAAAACAAATATGCTATGTATAAGTGACTACTATTAATAAAATAATTGAGACAAAGTTATATAAAACTTATCTTTATATTTTAAAAGTTAAAAATAATTATTAAACGTATATGAAAGAAAGTTTCATCAACAAACCCTCCTAAAAAAAATCAACTAATGTGTAAGGGTGCCGTCAAATTTAACCCCTGGATGCATATATATATATCCTCTCGCAATTTTACTCGAACAACCGACATTTGGAACTCATACTGCAACACGAAACATTGTAAAAACTCAAAACAATGAAATAAATGACAGCACAAGTACAATCCAAAGTGGTAGAGTAAACTAACACTTCAGAACAATTTTACAAAGTGAAGGAATCGAACGGACAACGTAACGCACGTACTGCAGACCAGGATGCGCCCGCAGAGACAATTCCATGCTTGCATTGAACTACGAATTCCATTTCGTGTGGCTTTAAGCCGCTAAACACAACAAACTTAGCGGAATGGACCGGTTTCTTGCAGCCAACGAGCTTCCCTTCAGAGTCGGTTTTACAGGGCACAGCGGCCACCTGAGAGTAGAACCTCTTCCCCCTGTTGAGCGCCGAACGCCTCTTAGAAGTCTTCCGGATTTAGTTCTTGTAAGCTAAAATATATATATCCACCTGAGTATTTGATTTAACTGTAACTGCGTTCATTCGTCTTTTCATATTTTGCAAAGCTTTAAAATTATGCATTTTTGTGGGAAAACGAAGGAAAAAGAAATTTTAAAAACCTCAAGTCAGGGTTTAGTGTCTGGTTATATTATTTCCAAGAACAAGCGGATGACTGCAAACATGCTTTTGTGAGATTCGAACGCTTGCCAAACTGGTGAAAGAGGTGCTTTATAGCGTGTATACTTTCAATTTGTTATTTTGCCTTCTCTTTGAGTACGGGTTTTATGCAATTTTTATTATTTTGGGAAGCGTAAACAGCTGAAATTAAGTTTTTTGTTTGATTCTACGAAACCTTGTTTTCACATTTTTCACAATTATAATTATTATAAAAAGAGTCTCTTGACAGAAAAAAGAGTCCCCCCTGGTTAGCCCGAGTGGTTGAGCCTCCAGGCAGGAGGACACACCCGGCTGGTGAATACTGTGGGTGTGGGTTCACACTATGGGTTGGCCGCACAAAAAGCGCAACAGCTCAGTTTACCTGGGTACCATCCTCATTTTGATAGTGCCCAGAAGGTCTCCTCGCATGTGCATTCCAATGGGGGTACACCATTAAAAAAAAAGTCCGTGGGCTCGCATTGTAAAGAACGGTCTTCCTTGTAAGACATGTACACCTTTTTAAGATTTTCATTCCGGTGGGGTAGACAACTAATCGGAGTGGAACATTGGTGAATGACTTGACCTTGACACTCCATTTGCTATTTTCAGTATACATATACGAAACCCAAATTAGGGTATTGATTTCGCGAGTAAATGCCAAATGGATTGATCATTATTCTTCTTCACAGTTCTTTACTCTACCTTGTAAATGTTCAGTCCGAGGGCTCGCATTGTAAAGAACGGTCTTCCTTCTAAGACATGCGCACCTTTTTAAGCTTTTCATTCCGGTGGGGTAGACAACTAATAGCAGTGGAACATTGGTGAATAACTTGACCTTGACATTCCATTTGCTATTTTCAGTATACATATACGAAACCCAAATTAGGGTATTGATTTCGTGTGTAAATGCCAAATGGATTGATCATTATTCTTCTTCACAGTTCTTTACTCTACCTTGTAAATGTTCTATTTCAACCTCCCCCATGATAATTTTTGCACGAAGTTGACCCAGTTGCAAATCATGCATTCAAAACTGAAACTGGGAGAGAGCGTTATTCCTGCTGATATTAACCCTAAAATCTTGCAGCTGACTCTCCAAACCATTGTCGTTCTCCTTAAAAAATCTTTATTTTTATCATTCATTCCTTCTCCAGCCTGAGGATTCATAATGTTTAAATGGCAATTGAATTAAGTTACAGTTGGGTCAAGACTATTCTGGCTATGGGGAGTATTTCCCAGGAAATTCCCGTTTCTTAAGCTCAAAAGTTGAATTGCTTCTGAATAAACAAGTATTTGCAACAAGACTACTTTCCTCCAGATAACAAAGCTCAAAAGGCTGAGTACAAACAGAAATACAGTAATACTCCTTCGAAGAAGAACTATTCTAAGACTTTGCCAGAAACTGATTAGTCTTACCTGATATAAAATCAGCACTCGATGAAGAAGATCCCTCTGGTCTTGAATTTCCTCCAACTGACCCTGATACCCCTGAAAATACTCGTCTGGAGCCCCACTTCTGAACAATCAAAAGCCCTCAACAACAAGAAACTCCAGAAATCTCAGAAATCCTCCAATTTGACATATATAATCACAGCTCCAAATTCCACAAAAAGCACATAAATTCTGATCATGAATCAGAATTTTACTTCTAAGTAAACAAGTGTTGGTGGCAAGGTTACTTTCCTCTAGAAAATGAAGCTTGACAGGCTGAAAAGTGACATAATTACTCCAACGACAAAAAACTGTACTGAGACTTTGCCAGAAACTGATGGTTCTTAACCGATATAAACTCAGCACTTGACGAAGAAGATCCCTCTGTTCGTGAATTTCCTCCAACAGACACATTAACCACTGAATATGCACGCCTGAAGCATCACTTCTGAAAACACAAAGATCCTCACTAACAAGAAATTTGAGAGCTCAAAAGACCTCCAGATCAACATATATAATCCCAGCTCTAAATTCCACAAAAATCACATAAATTCTGATAATGAATTATGCTATCATCATCATTCAGACTATGGTACAAACCATCAAATTCATCCATCCTGTCTGCAGAACTGTGCAAATCAAAGTCACTGCACTCACTCTCGAGCATTAGATCCTCATCAATTGACTTATAGCTTAATAAAGTCCATATCTTTAACTCCATCATTGTGCTATGGTGCATGTTTATGAACTGCCACCTGTAGGACTGATCATGCGCATCCTGTAATGCCCCCTTCCTGAGGGCACCATGGTCAAACTACTGACCCACTCAATTCCCATGGGGTCCAGTGGAATTATTTAATTAGTTAGTCAGGCTGTTAATTTTGGCTCATAGTTAGTTTATGTAAGTAAATAAAATCATGAAAGGACGATGTGGACCACAATTTTGGAATAATTAATTTTCTAAATTTATTTATGAGCTGTAAATGACCTAGGTGGCTCAAGAGGGCACTTAGGAAGAGGATAATGCATATGAGTTGTCTCAGTCAGGAAAATCTGGAAAGTGAGCAGCTAAAGGCAGTAAAAACAGCCTAAAAGCAGTAAAGGCAGGAAAAGCAACAGAAAATCAAAGAAAGAAGAAGTTTCTAGATTTTGCACAGAGAAAGGAATAGTAAAAGCAAGAAATCTAGCAAGGAGTCTCAACTTCAAAGAAAGCTACAGATGCTAGTCTTAGCCAATGAGGGCGCAATTGATGAGGCAAGTGGGTCCATATGCAAGTGCAACTTGCCAAAGAAGCCTCCACTCATCACTAATTTGAATTTCAAGAAGGAAGGCTCTAGAGTCTAGAGAAAGGAAGAAAGTTACCAGAGGTTTATAAAAGGAGTATGAGAGTCTCCTTGGGGATCTTTTGTCATTTTGATTATTCTTTTTGGAGAGCTTTGCGCTTGTCAAAGGCTTGGGTGGTGTGTCCCTTGCCAGCATTGGGTGATGTGCCCCTTTGCAACCGGTTGGGAGATGTGCTCCTTCTGTCCAATGTAGCTAGTTGAAGCAATTCAGCTAGTGATTGAGGAGTTGGACACCTTGTCCATCTCATTAAGGTTAATGCAGCCATTAAGGCTTATTTGCAGGTCTTCCATGTCATTTGCATGTTCATTCGAAATCTAGTCAGTGTGTTGAAGATCCAACAATTGGAGTTCCAGGAGTTGTATAGTTACATATATCGTGTCAGCGAATATATCGCCGAGGGTCCGGAATGTAACTTATCGGCAGCAACGGTGAAAATATCGGAAAATATTGGCAAATGTCGTAAAGCATAAAAAAATTACAAAAATAACCATTTTTTTTCAATTTTTTTAACATCTAATGGAACAACAACATCAAATAAACACATTGCTACATAAATATGAAAATACAACTAATATATAAGATGCATAAGATGTCAAATGGTGTATCATGATCACATATCGACTATAAAGTTATAAACTGAAAATATTGAAATATGTTCTTGTGGAATGATAGAAAATCACATCAAACGATCAAAATAAATGTCTCTCAAGAAATTAATCATCATGACTCATGAGGCATCTAGATACTACATAATACAATGATAAATAGTAGAAATCATCCATCCCCTCTACCCCTTTTATAGGCAAGGGGCACCACTCTTCCTTGGAAGCAGTAGGGGGTCCTGTAGTTGCTTTGGATGAGTTAGGTGTTGTTGTCCGCCGATTGCACACCAGCAGCAAAAATCTTCCGAAAGCTGTCTCCTCACTTGAGAAAGTGGGAGAGGTGTGACCTTGGGGGCAAGCACAGAGCTAGGTACTGTCACCTACTCCTAGCTCCTCCGTTTAGGCTAACTCCTAACGAAGCCAAGGGGGGTAGTCCCTACAAAAGAGTTTCTATGGCTCTTAAGTTGTTAAAGTGTTTTGATTAGTTGCGGATGCGGATGGGTATTGTTTAGGAGTTATTATGATTTGAAGTGTTTGTTTATTATGAATATGACACTAAATCAAAAGCAATCCACGTTGCTAACAAGAGATTACAAAGATAAGCAAAAATTCTAGACTTTAATAGTGCATTCAGAGAAAGAAATTATGATAAACCATAGACCATTGATCAAATAATATGATTATGCAAATTAAAAAGGACCAGTGCCTTATGGAGTCAATGAAGCTGAAATGCGCCAGAGAATTAAACACAAGTCTAGAAATCAAGCTAGTGAATGTTAGGTGATGCGAGTGCTCTTGGTAGATTTTACGAGTTTTTTGCGTGTGATCTTTGCTTATGGTGGCTGGATGTCCTAACCGGTAATACCTTCAGTGGCTCCGTTCGAAGACATGACGGACCTGTCTGGGGTCAAAGGTAAGTGTTCAATAACTTAACTACCAGTGCCCAGATTAGGTAGCCCGGCGCCTACACTTGGAATTTGCCCACATGCCTCGGTATTTATCGAACAACGCCGGTGCGTTGGTTATGGGGAAAAGTTTTAGTTAAGTTCCTCTTGTGGGGTTTAGAGATCCAATGCCGTTTCTGGGTATTCCGATCGAAGATCATTCAGAGCATACTTCGGCAAAAGGGGAAGGGGGTTAATTAATTAAAGGGATGTGAGTTGCGAATTTTATTAAGTTAATTAATTAAAACTCTCCGACAGAGAGCGCTCTTGACCTTGTCTTATGACAACGGTTCAAGAGACTTAGCTAATATAGATGAAACTAATGCAGGGATTATGCAAACCTAGGATGCTCTTCGATAG